>LR812520.1:38758579-39038579 GCA_903798195.1 Danio kyathit | reverse complement strand
TACAAATGATTTGTAAATAATGTGATACTTAATTTAGTCATGAAAAATTAATCAGTATCAGAGTATGAGAGTACAATCATTAAATACATTTCAAGTGTGCTTATAAGTCAAGAATACAGCATTTGTATCTGCAGTTATAAACTGCTTACTAACGTCTGTTAATGTAGAGTCATGCTTAACAAAGGTCACACTTTATTTTGATGATCCGTTTGTTGAATTTAATTGCATCTACATGCCAACTAATTCTCATTAGATAATAAGTAGCCTGTTAGGTTGGGGTTAGAGTTGGGGTTAGTGTAAGTTGACATGTACTTGCAAAGTTTCTTCTAGTCAGTTAAATGTCTGTTGAAGGAGCAGTATCAGCAGATATTAAAGGGCACCTATGGTGAAAAATCTACTTTTAAAGCTGTTTAGACAGACATATGTGTAGGTAGAGTGTATAGACTGTCATATTGGGGTGATATAAACACACTCAACATAAAAACGGTGGACCAATTGGAGCGGTTTTGAGACCGACCGCAACTTGACGTAGGAGTGCGGTCCCCCCGCCCACCAATATTGATTGACAGGTGCGCATTACCACATCCTCAGTATTTTGTTTCACGTCCGCCATTTTCACCATGTGAGTCAAAGCGACCTCACCGAAGAAACACCCTTGTTCTATTTTACATGTAAGGCTCAACATTCACCACGTTATAGCTCTCCTCCGCGCCAGTGTTTGCATACATGTGTACTTTTAATTGCGTCTTCCTTAAACTTCAGTGGTTTGCATTTCCCGTGGTCACAGAAGCTCCCTGCCATCTTAACTAGGAAAGTGCGAGCGTATTGCCTCACGTGCGTGTCCCTGCATTAGAAATAACAAACTAACGACACGCATCGCCATGCATTTCGCGGTGTCGCAGATGAAAGTAAGGACCGGGAGGGAGGGGGTGGGTGTCGCGGATGAAAGTGAGGACCGGGGGCTTCGCTTACTATTCTGCCGTCTAGGTCGCCTCTATGGACGCGCTGGCCCTGCTCAGGACACTGTTCTAATTTCCGCCGCGCCACAGAGCGTTATTTGAATAGTTTCATTTTAAATAACATGCAAATGTGCGCGTCTGGTGTGCCGTGTCGTGGCTCTGAGCGGAATTGTGTTTTGAACTGAACCTAAACTGGCACACTCAGAAGAACCATAATATTAATATAACATCTTAAAAAAAGGGGAAAAATAGGTGCCCTTTAAGCAGACTACTAATACTCAAATGGACCATCAAAATAAAGTGTTACCTTAGCTAATAATGAATTCACTATTTACTAATGCTTAATAGGTGATTCAAAGTGTGTAATAAAGTATTAGCAAAATTAACTTTTTTTTCTAACATTGATCTGTGATTTTGTGGCTTATAATAAAGAAATGTTCTTCCGCAACTGTTGACTTTCACAAACAGACATATCCAACAGTTTTAAAGATGAGTATTTTGATAAATTAAATTATTTTGACCCATAGGAAAATATGTTTGACAGAGAAAGAGATGGACAAAAAAAGTGCAATACTTTTTGACAACACTACTGCAGAACATCAGTAAATCTGTTCACCATACAGTCCACCCTCGTTTAATTTCACGACTCAAAAACTTCTGTAAGGAGAAAGTTCTGCTGGCAAGGAAATGTGAAATTTGCAGCAGACTACTATAATTACTCTCCTCCTACAGATGCTTGGCCATGAGTGAGAGCTCTGCTTTTGTGCGAGGTTAACGATTGCAATATACGACGAAGGCCATCTTTCGTCTTTGTCTAGGGGAGCGTCGTGAAGGATGATAAGCGAGAAAAAAAAATCCACCGCCCCCTCAGCAGCCTCACTCATTCTCCCCGTTCTCTTGTGTTGCAGGCGGTTGTCCGTGTCTGTCGAGCGCCCAGACGAGCGTGTTTGTGCTAGACTGAATGGCTGCATTTTAAGTGTCTCTTGGCACACACACAGCAAATACCTGCACCAGGTGGATCTGCAGCCTCGACACACACACGCACACACACGCGCCTCAGGTGCAACTGCGAGATCTGCAATTCAAAATGCAAAACTTTTACATGCACATCAAGAAGCTTGTGACTTACAAAAATCAGTTTACTGAAATTTCCCCTTGTCAAGATTTACATGCAAACTGCCAATTTATCTGATGGTTTCTAACTTTGAGTATATAATTTGTTATCTTACTGTACATTTTATTCTCTCAAGTTGCAGCACTTTGACTGTAGAACTTCTATTTCTGCTGTGTGAGATAAGAACACAATTTTTTTATGTCAAGAAAGTGCCTGGGTTTATGCTGTTTTTCCCATTCTTATACTTTAAACATTTGCTCTGTCTGAATGTGCTTAAATCCATGGTATCCAATAGGGCTATGAGCCTGTTTTGGGGTCTGCTGTTCCTTCAGTGTCATTGTAAGAGTCCCAAGCAGCAAAATGTGCCCTTTAGAATCTGTAAGCTGTATTGTAAAAGTTGTAGCATAGTCAGTGTCTTGCTTCCCTTGCCATAGTATGCAACACTCATGTGCGTCTTACCTTTCTTGGCATAGTATGCTATTCGTATCTCACACCATCACCATAGCATGCAATTTGCACAAATGTCTTGCTTCTCATGCCATAGTATGCTATTTGTTTGTGCATCTCACACCCTGGCCATAGTATGTTATTTGCTTAGATGTCTTGCTTCTCATGCCATAGTATGCTATTTGTTTGTGCATCTCACACCCTGGCCATAGTATGTTATTTGCTTAGATGTCTTGCTTCTCATGCCATAGTTTGCTATTTGTTTGTGCATCTCACACCCTGGCCATAGTATGTTATTTGCTTAGATGTCTTGCTTCTCATGCCATAGTATGCTATTTGTTTGTGCATCTCACACCCTGACCATAGTATGTTCATTGCTTAGATGTCTTGCTTCTCATGCCATAGTATGCTATTTGTTTGTGCATCTCACACCCTGGCCATAGTATGTTATTTGCTTAGATGTCTTGCTTCTCATGCCATAGTATGCTATTTGTTTGTGCATCTCACACCCTGGCCATAGTATGTTATTTGCTTAGATGTCTTGCTTCTCATGCCATAGTATGCTATTTGTTTGTGCATCTCACACCCTGGCCATAGTATGTTATTTGCTTAGATGTCTTGCTTCTCATGCCATAGTATGCTATTTGTTTGTGCATCTCACACCCTGGCCATAGTATGTTATTTGCTTAGATGTCTTGCTTCTCATGCCATAGTTTGCTATTTGTTTGTGCATCTCACACCCTGGCCATAGTATGTTATTTGCTTAGATGTCTTGCTTCTCATGCCATAGTATGCTATTTGTTTGTGCATCTCACACCCTGACCATAGTATGTTATTTGCTTAGATGTCTTGCTTCTCATGCCATAGTATGCTATTTGTTTGTGCATCTCACACCCTGGCCATAGTATGTTATTTGCTTAGATGTCTTGCTTCTCATGCCATAGTATGCTATTTGTTTGTGCATCTCACACCCTGGCCATAGTATGTTATTTGCTTAGATGTCTTGCTTCTCATGCCATAGTATGCTATTTGTTTGTGCATCTCACACCCTGACCATAGTATGTTATTTGCTTAGATGTCTTGCTTCTCATGCCATAGTATGCTATTTGTTTGTGCATCTCACACCCTGGCCATAGTATGTTATTTGCTTAGATGTCTTGCTTCTCATGCCATAGTATGCTATTTGTTTGTGCATCTCACACCCTGGCCATAGTATGTTATTTGCTTAGATGTCTTGCTTCTCATGCCATAGTATGCTATTTGTTTGTGCATCTCACACCCTGGCCATAGTATGTTATTTGCTTAGATGTCTTGCTTCTCATGCCATAGTATGCTATTTGTTTGTGCATCTCACACCCTGGCCATAGTATGTTATTTGCTTAGATGTCTTGCTTCGCTTGCCATAGTATGCTATTTGTACACATCTCATTTCTCTTGCTATAGTATGCTATTTGTACACATCTCATTTCTCTTGCTATAGTATGCTATTTGAACATGCATCTTGCACTTTCTCCATAGTACGATATTTGAACACGTCTCGATTCTCTTGCCATAGTGTGCTATTTGAAGACGTGTCTTGCACTCTAACCATACTTTGCCATTCACACACATCTCACTACTTTTGCCATTGTATGCTATTTTTAGCGCATCTTGGACCCTCATCATAATATGCTATTTCAGCCTGATCTCACGAGGAACTGTACCTAATTTATGTTTTGTCAATCCATCCTCTGCACTTCAATCACCGTCTGGTTCAGCTCAGCTGCCGAAACCGACCTCTGTAGACTACAGCGAATAGTCCTGACTGCTGAACGAATCACTGACACTACCCTTCCTACACTTCAAGAACTGTACTCTTCCAGAGTGAGTAAAAGGGCTCGCAAAATCACTCTGGACGCCTCGCACCCAGCACACTACCTGTTCGAACTGTTACCATCTGGTCGGCGCTACAGAGCACCAAGCACAAAAACAGCCAGACACAGGAAAAGTTTCTTTCCTCAGGCCATCTACCTCATGAACAGTTAAATATTCTGCTACTGTGCAATAAACGTGCAATACCTTCGCACGTGTACACAGCACCTTATAACAACATACAATGCAATACTTTCTCCATTCGCATTGGTACACAGCACCTTATAACCTGTATATTTACAACAAATCTGTACATACAACTCAACATCCAGATCTTTTTGACTAACTGCATCTCTGTTCTGTTTGATGTTTATCGCCTTTTTCTTTTCTCATATTTAATTTTGTGTTGTCACTCGTCAACAGCTTCTGTTGCCAAAACAAATTCCTTGTGTGTGTGAAGCACACTTGGCAATAAAACTGATTCTGATTCTGATTAGTAGCTAATTCGTACAATTTCGAGTTCAGTCTTATGAAAATATACGATTTTAAAAAGGAGGCGTGGCACCCAACCCCACCCCTAATCCCAATCGTCATTGTAGGATAAGCAAATCATACTAAATTGTACAAATGAGACTGTACAAATTCACACGAATTAGCCACTAAATCAAAAAGTTACGAATTGCCGTGAGATTATGTTGGCTATTTGCACACGTCTCATTTCTCTTGTCATAGTATGCTATTTGTATGTGCATTTAAAGTAGCACCCTCGCAATAGCATGCTACTACTCGCACACACGTCTCGCTACTCTTGCCATAGTGTGCTATATTAACACACATCTTGCACCCTCACCATAGTTCGCTATTTCAGCCTGATCTCACGAGGAAATTTAACTATTTTATGTTTTGTCAGTTTAGTAGCTAATTCGTACAAATTCGAGTTCAGTCGTACAAAAATATACAATTTTAAAAAGGAGGCGTGGCACCCAACCCCACCCCTAATCCCAACCGTCATTGGGGATAAGAAAATCGTACTAAATTGTACAAATGAGATTGTACAAATTCATACGAATTAGCCACTAAATCAAAAAGTTACAAATTGCTGTGAGATTGTGTTGGCTATTTGCACATGTCTCGTTTCTCTTGCCATAGTATGCTATTTGTACACATTCAACTTCTCTTGCTATAGTATGCTATGATATTTGAACACGCATCTTGCACTCTTTCCATAGTACGATATTTGAACACGTCTCGATTCTCTTCCCATAGTATGCTATTTGAACATGTATCTTGCACTCTCGCCATAATATGCCATTCACACATATCTGGCTACTTTTGCCATAGTATGCTATTTTATGGCATCTTGCACCCTCACCATAGTTTGCTATTTCAGCCTGCTCTCACGAGGAAATGTAACTATTTTATGTTTTGTCAGTTAAGTGCCTAATTCGTACAATTACAGTTCAGTCATATGAAAATATACTATATATTTTAAAAAGGAGGCTTGGCACCCAACCCCACCCCTAATCCTAATCGTCATTGTGGGATAAGCAAATCATACTAAATTGTACAAATGAGATTGTACAAATTAATACAAATGAAATCAAAAAGTTATGAATTGCCGTGAGATTATGTTGGCTATTTGCGCACGTCTCATTTCTCTTGTCATAGTATTCTATTTTGTATGTGCATCTAAAGAAGCACCCTCGCAATAGCATGCTACTCGCACACACGTCTCGCTACTCTTGCCATAGTATGTTATTTGTTTGTGCATCTAAAGTAGCACCCTCGCAATAGTATGCTATTTGTACACACATCTCATTTCTATTGCCATAGTATGCTATTTTAACATGCATCTTGCACCCTCGCCGTAGTATGCTACTCGTACTTACTTCACGCTGCTCTTGCCATAGTATGCTATTTGAACGCACATCTTGCACTCTCGCCATAGTATGATATTTGCACACATCTCACTTCTCTTACCACAGTATGCTTTTTATACACACCGCACACCCTCGCCATAGTCGACTATTCACACACACTTCTTGCTTCTCTTGCCAGAGTATGTAATTTGTACACGCATCTCACACTCTCGCCATAGTATGCTATTTGCACACGTCTAGCTTCTTTTACTATTTGTGCATGCATCTCACATCCTCGCCATAGTATGCTATTTGCACGTAACTCGATTCTCTTGTCGTATAGTATGCTATTTTTTACACGCATCTCACATCCTCACCAAAGTATGCTACTCGCACAATTGTCCTGATTCTTTTGCCATATTATTCTATTTCATATCTCATACCCTTGCAATAGTATACTATTGGTGCATCTCACATCTTTACTATACAGTAGTATGCTGCTTCCCTTGCCAAAGTATGCTACTCGCATGTGCATATCGCACACTTGCCTTAGTATGCTACTCACATGCACGTCTTGTTTCCCTCACCATAATATGCTTCTCTCATTACTTGTTTGTGGCTTCATGCACCTTCAGGAAATCTCAGTGGAGACATTAGCTGTCAGATGAGCCTTTATGCAAAAATGAATATTCTAACATCTACAGACAGTTATGTAAGTGATAGTTCACTCAAAAAATGAAAACACTGTGCTCATGTATTCATCCTCATCTTCTGTTTGAGTTTCTTTTTGTTCTGTTGAACACAAAAGAAGATATTTTGAAAAATGTTGGAAGCCTGCAGCCATTGAGCTATCGAGAAAGAAAGCCATAAAAGTCTAAAACAAGTGGAGGGTGAGTAAATAGTGAACTATCACTTTAAATATCCGTGAGTAAAGCACTTGACAGAACAAGCCACGCTAAAGTATATGCAAATTAACATTTGATATGTATTCTCATGTTGAGGACAATGTGTTTCATGCAATTTTCCAACACTAACTAACACATTGATGTATGCTTTTTTAAAGATGTGTTTTGTCCATGAAATAATTGTTTTGAGTGGATCTTTAGTGCGCTGCAAACATCATTTATCTACACTGTAATCTAAAATTATCTAAAATGTGTCATTTTGTTCTGTACAAAATGTGTTTTTATTGAACAGTGGATAATTTCACATTTCTTGAAGGTGTTCAGAGTTGTTCAAAGTCGCTATAAAAGGTGTACTGCTCAGCTTTTTTTATGTTATATATAAAAATAATACATAAAATAGTATTATAAATTATGCACTCACCGGTCACTTTATTAGGTACACCTGTCCAACTGCACGTTAATGCAAATTTCTGATCAGCCAATCACATGGCAGCAACTCAATGCATTTAGGCATGTAGACATGGTCAAGACGATCTGCTGCAGGTCAAACTGAGCATCAGAATGGGAAAGAAAGGTGATTTAAGTGACTTTGAACATGGCATGGTTGTTGTTTGCCAGACGGGCTGGTCTGAGTATTTCAGAAACTGCTGATCTACTGGGATTTTAACGCACAACCATCTTTAGGGTTTACAGAGAAGGGTCAGAAAAAGTTCTGTGGGCGCAAATGCCCTGTTGATGCCAGAGGTCAGAGGAGAATGGCCAGACTGGTTCGCGCTGATAGAAAGGCAAAAGTAACTCAAATAACCACTCGTTACAACCGAGGTATGCAGAAGAGCATCTCTGAACGCACAACACGTCGAACATTGAGGTGGATGGGCTACAGCAGCAGAAGACCACACTGGGTGCCACTCATGTCAGCTGGGAAAACTGAGGCTACAATTTGCACAGGCTCACCAAAATTGATCAATAGAAGATTGGAAAAACGTTATGTGCTCTGATGACTCTCGATTTCTGCTGTGACATTTGAATGGTACAACGCCACAGCCTACCTGAGTATTGTTGCTGACCATGTCCATCCATTTATGATCACACTGTACCCATCTTCTGATGGCTACTTCCAGCAGGATAACGTACCATGTCAGGATAACGCATGAATCATCTCAGACTGGTTTCTTGAACATGAAAATGACTTCACTGTGCTCAAATGGCCTCCGCACTCACCAGATTTCAATCCAATAGAGCACCTTTGGGATGTAGTGGAACGGGAGATTTGCATCATTAATGTGCAGCCGACAAATCTGCAGCAGCTGTGGGATGCTATCATGTCAATATGGACCAAAATCTCTGAGAAATATTTCCAGTACTGTGTTGAATCTATGCCACAAAGGATTAAGGCAGTTCTGAAGGCAAAAGGGTGTCCAACCTGGTACATTGTACCTAATAAAGTGGCCATTTAGTGTATATAGCTATAGGAGAATATTTACAGAAAGCCTGTGTAGCACTGAGATTTAAACAAGTTGCTACAATACTACTACTGTTACTATGTTTAGTAAAATATTTCTAAAGAAGAATTTCCCACATTTTGACTCCCACATTACATGGTTATTAATTATAAATGTGTATGTAACCTTAACAGATCATACATCTTGTGAGAATTTTTTTTCACTTTGTTCTCTACTGATGTCCAGATTCCACTGATTATGATGTCTATTCCAGGCGGTTTGTAAAACTACTGTACAGCACGCACAACAACAACAACAAAGAAAGTACTTACTACAGTAGCTTCGACAGTAGTGCTGGAACTGCGCCTTCAGGGGTCACCGAATTAATTTTACCTCAAATAAACCTACAGAAAGAAAAACAAACCTCCTTCTCACCATATGCACATATTGTTGTGTTTGAGACCATATGGGCGAGTTTATTTTTAGTTGGCTGTGCTATTGGGTTTCATTAGGGCTGCTGTGAGGGTCCCAGACGGCCCGCCTCAGTAAAGAGCATGCAGTGCCAGAGGCCGAGAGTGGTTTCCTGGCCGTGTTGTGACGCAGAGCGGTGGAGCACACATGCTTACATACACAAAGAGCCTGCAGAATGGCTTCTTTGTGCTGCTGTGGTGCCATGTCTCTGTGCTGACAACATTTTTCCCCTTCAAAGACCAAGTCCAACACGATTCCATCTGCCCCGTCTGTCTGTCTGTCTGTCTGTCTGGCTGTTTGGGCGGGTGGGCGAGAATAGGGTCAGGAGAACGGCACCATTCATTGTAAAAAAAAATTTAGCCAGTAAAAAAAAAATAATAATAATCCTTACTTCCTTTCACTTTTTCTTGTTCATTCAACTTTTAAAAACATGAGCTGCACTGACTTTAAATCATTTGTCAGTAATACGAAAAGCATTTAGTTGGGTTAACACTGTAAGATTATTAGTTTTCTGGAGAGGTGAACTACTCTGTAACAAATCTTTTAAAGTTGTGCCAACTGAACATTTTTTTTGTCAGCAGAACTGGAATGCCTGAAGTTGAGTGAACAAAAAAAAACATAATCCTTATTTCCTTGTGTACTCAACATTTTTTTTTCACCTTTAATTGATTGGGCAGTAGAGAGTATAGACAGGAAAGTGTGGGGAGAGGAGAAACGGGAAGGATTGGCATAGGACCTTGAGGTGGGAATCAAACTCAGATCACCCTGAACACCAGAGTGCCATGTGTCGACGCACTAACCACTACAGTTGCACTGACCTAAAATGTCTGAAGTTGAGTGAACAAAAAACTATTGTGGAAATTAGCACTTAGAAATAATACATTATCAGAACAAACAAACATAGTTCAATTGAAAAAAACAACTAAAACAGAGACAAATGTTAACAAAACGTTTATTAGACATTTATTAGACACAGATGTCTAATGTCGATACTGAACTGTCCTTTAAACCCCATATTGATTTTATAATTAAAAAGTCATAGCGTTGCTTAGGTTCTCTTTATCGTTCTATTAAGTGTTTTTCATTTAAAGTAAGAAAAAATTGATCTCTCAATTTATTTTCCCTATTATTGATTACGCTGATATTATTTATAACAATATTGATAATAATTTAAAACCTATAAATACTGTCTTCAATTCCCTATGTAGGTTTGTTTTAAGATGTCCGTATAGAACCCATCATTGCATATTATATGAAACTTTGGTTTGCTTACCTTGCTTACCTTGCTTACCTTGGTTTTGCTAACCTAAGCTCCACAGATAGTATCATTGGTATTTGTTTCTTTATAAATGTGTTTATTTTAGATTCCCCTCTTATTTAAAGCAGTTTTTTGTTCCATTTACTTCCTCATATTCTCTTCGTCATATGCAACAGAATTATTTTTTGTTCCAAAAATTACAACAGAAAGTGGCGGTAGGTCCTTTCAATACAAAGCTCCTTCCGACTGGAACAATCTTCCTTCCTCTTTTAGATCAATTAAGTCATTTAGTCTTTTCAGGGATATTTTACTTTCTTTTTTGGAAACAACTTGTTAATGTTACTAATATTGGCTCCAATTTAAATGTTTATTATTTATTTGTATATCAAATTGTTTGTACTTTTGATTATATGTTTTTGTTTACTTAGGCTTTAGACTGTGGGAAGTGTTTCAGGTAAAGTGTGCTGCTTGTTTATTTGTTTGTTTTGTTAGTCGTATGTTTGTTATGATTTTAAGTACTCTGTTTGATATATTTACTTCTTAGGGACCCCCTAAGAAAAAAAAATGAGATGGTTCATCTCAAGGGGCTATCCCATTCAATAAATAAATTCAAATTCAAAATAATTAGAAACAGGACAGGAGGTAAAACAACAATAACGGTAAACAAGACAAGGATCAAAACATGGCAGGACAAACAGGGAAAAATGTAAATGTAAATAAAATGTAAATAAAATATTAACATCTTTGGTGTATATGAGCAAAGAGGGTTGTGAATTTTTTATTTTTTGATTTCTTACTTTTGATCTTTGGCCAAAAGAATCCAAAATAAGTCTCATCTTGCACTGGCATAAGTACACTGTATGGGTCAAAGTTGTATATTATTAATTTTATGGCCAATATCATTTGAATATTAAGTAAAGATCATGTTCCATGACGATATGTTGAATATTAAATATATTAGAACCATAAATACATATATAAGAATAACATTTTGATTAGTAATGAACTTCTTACTTTTGTCTAGCTTTTGTCTTGTTTCTAGTCCAAATGTCAAGAATCGCTTAAATTAGGAAGCGTTTTCTAGACAAAGGGAGAAAAGGATTCTTTTGTTTACCCCATCGACAGACTATTTTGTTTGTTTTAAGGAAAAATCACTTAATTTTGCCTCATTATTTTTGAAAACAAAGCTTTAGAGTTAATTCAATTTGAGAATTTAGAGCTAAAACTTAAGAATTAGATATTAGGACTAGAAACAAGACAAAAACTAAGTAAGAAAAGCATATTAGTAGAAGCGTGGGCAGTGCTGAGAACTGAATTTGAAAACTTTAAACATAATTTTCTCAGTATTTAGATTTTTTTGAACCCTCATATTCCATATATTCGTTTTGTTGTATCAATATGTTGTCAAATATTATCCTATCCTAACAATGTATACATCAATAGAAAGCTTGTTTATTCAACTTTCAGTTAACACATAAATCCCTTATATGTTTGTTTAGTTTCCTAATCAAATATTAACTAAAATAAACTCTTGAGGGTTTTTTTTGGTGAGAGTATAGAGGATTTTTTCTTGAAACCATTTCAAACTATTTGTGGTGATGTTATAGTTTTGGAGTGTTTCTGACCTCAACTAGCTTATGCAATTCTTATCCTGTGATTCACAGATATTTTTTGGCCACAAAAACGGTCATTCTATCAGACAGCCACATGTCCTCTTCCAGGCTGATTCATAACACTTGACTGGAAATTATTAATTGATGGAAAGGGCCTGTTTTGTGTGTGTTTTGTTCTTATAGTCATTTTTGTGAAGCTCAACAACATTTTGTGGTCATTTAAACTCACAGGAATGTCAATAATTGTGACAAATATATTTAACAAACACATCTGATATTTGATAAAGCTGTTATTAATGATGGCATAGTTTGTTTTGTTAAATTCTGAACCAAAGATCAAAATGTTAAACAGTGAAGACTTTTTTTTCACAGGGTTCTTTTCTCATATTTACTAAGGGTACCATTATTATTGGAGGGCACTGTATGTCTGAGCCAAAAAGGTAGCTTTGATTAGACACCGCAGATTGTTCTGAGTTCCCACTGGTGTCAGGTAGAGGTTTTCCAGACCATCCAAGTCCTGTGTCTGATTGCGGTCCAAAACTCTGAAAATTAGACGTCTTATATGCTCTTGCTCTTAACCACCACTTTTAAAAATATTCCCAGCCTGGAGAAAGTAATTATAAATAAATATGAAAAAGCTCCTCTGTTTGTTCTCATTTATCTCGTTCGATAGGGCTTGTGTCTTGTTTTTGAGTGTTTCTGACTCTCTGCTTCCCTCTTAGGGTACATGATTGAATTGCAGAGCTTCATTTTTAGTCCAGTGCTGCCGCCAGTAAAATAGTCATATTCTGTGAGCTTTAGCAGATTGTAAATTTGAAATTTGGCATATTATAGTCATATTTGTTTGATGAATTACTAATTCAATTTCTGTTAATACTTAAAATCCAAAATAGTTTTATTGGACAGCTGTACTTACGTTGCAATAACAGTCCTATTTCTACTTTAAATATCTAAAAAAATCATTAATCAAGCTGCATTTTCTAGACAAGGAAAAGTAAAAATATATAAAAAGCTAAATTTAAAACAAGTTTCTTGTTCTTAAACACAATTGGCAGATTATTTTTTGTTATTTTAAGAAACAGCTTGCTTTATTTTTAAAACTTTTTTCTGAAAACAATACCAAAAAAAAAGGATTGTCTAGCAAATGAATCTTGATTTAAGAAATGTTTGATATTTGAACTAAAAACAAGAAAAGAACCTCTGAAATAATTTCCACATGTCCTACAGAGGGATTTTGCTTTAGTAACAGAAACATTAATTCATTCATTCACTTTCTTTCGAAGAACATGCAAACTTCACACAGAAATGCCAACTGACCCAGCTGGGACTCGAACCTTCTTGCTGTGAGGCGACACTTCTAACCACTGAGCCACCGTGCCACCCTAGTAACAGAAACCTTCTAGACAATTAATCAAGTATGATATACACACACAAAAAATAGAAACAAATTTGAGAAATATTTCATTTGTAATTATTACAATTTTTATTATTTATTATTATTTATTATTTCCTTGGGCTTACAGTGCAGAATTATTAGGCAAATTAGTATTTTGACCACATCATCCTCTTTATGCATGTTGTCTTACTTACAGCTGTATAGGCTCGAAAGCCTACTACCAACTAAGCATATTAGGTGATGTGCATCTCTGTAATGAGAAGGGGTGTGGTCTAATGACATCAACACCCTATATCAGGTGTGCATAATTATTAGGCAACTTCCTTTCCTTTGGCAAAATGGGTCAAAAGAAGGACTTGACAGGCTCCAAAAAGTCAAAAATAGTGAGATATCTTGCAGAGGGATGCAGCACTCTTAAAATTGCCAAGCTTCTGAAGTGTGATCATCGAACAATGAAACATTTCATTCAAAATAGACAACAGGTTCGCAAGAAGTGTGTGGAAAAACCAAGGTGCAAAATAACTGCCCATGAACTGAGAAAAGTCAAGCGTGCAGCTGCCAAGATGCCACTTGCCACCAGTTTTGCCATATTTCAGAGCTGCAACATCACTGGAGTGCCCAAAAGCACAAGGTGTGCAATACTCAGAGACATGGCCAAGGTAAGAAAGGCTGAAAAACGACCACCACTGAACAAGACACACAAGCAGAAACGTCAATACTGGGCCAAGAAATATCTCAAGACTGATTTTTCTAAGGTTTTGTGGACTGATGAAATGAGAGTGAGTCTTGATGGGCTAGATGGATGGGATTGTGGCTGGATCGATAAAAAGCAGAGAGCTCCAGTCCGACTCAGACGCCAGCAAGTAGGAGGTGGAGTACTGGTTTCGGCTGGTATCATCAAAGATGGGGCATCCTTCAAGAAAAACATGATTTTCATGCAGGACAATGCTCCATCACACGCATCCAAGTACTCCACAGCGTGGCTGGCAAGAAAGGGTCTAAAAGAAGAAAAACTAATGACTAATGATCTTGTTCACCTGATCTGAACCCCATAGAGAACCTGTCGTCCATCATCAAATGTGAGATTTACAAGGAGGGAAAACAGTACACCTTTCTGAACAGTGTCTGGGAGGCTGTGGTTGCTGCTGCACGCAATGTTGATGGTGAACAGATCAAAACACTGACAGAAGCCATAGATGGCAGGCTTTTGAGTGTCCTTGCAAAGAAAGGTGGCTATATTGGTCACTGATTTGTTTTTGTTTTGTTTTTGAATGTCAGAAATGTATATTTGTGAATGTTGAGATGTTATATTGGTTTCACTGGTGAAAATAAATAATTGAAATGGGTATATATTTGTTTTTTGTTAAGTTGCCTAATAATTATGCACAATAATAGTCACCTACACACACAGATATCCTCCTAAAATAGCTAAAACTAAAAACAAACTCAAAACTACTTCCAAAAATATTCAGCTTTGATATTAATGAGTTTTTTGGGTTCATTGAGAACATGGTTGTTGTTCAATAATAAAATTAATCCTCAAAAATACAACTTGCCTAATAATTCTGCACTCCCTGTAGTTCCTTATTTATCAGGGGTCACCACAGTGGAAAGAACCGTCAACTATTCCAGCATATGTTTTACACACCGGATGCCCTTCCAGCCGCAACCCAGTACTGGGAAACCCCCATACACTCTCTCATTCACACACACACACACACACACACACACACACACACACACACACACACACACACACACACACACACACACACACACACATACACACACACACACACACACACACACACACACACACACACACACACACACACACACACATGCAGCGGATGCCCTTCCAGCTGCAACCTATCTCTGGGAAACATCCATACACACTCATACACTACGGACAAATTAGCCTACCCAATTCACCTGTACCGCATGTGTTTTTGCTGTGAGGCGACAGCACTACCTACTGCGCCACTGCGTCGCCTATTATTATTATTATTACTATTATTATTTTTGAAAGTAATGATTGATATTTATGTGTATACTGAAGTGTATTAAAATGCAATGAGTTGTATGAAACAAAATGTTTTTACATTTTGCTTGTTAGTCACACCACAGATGTTTATGTGAAACCAAACTGAATGCAGATTACATTTCTAAAGACTTGGCACTTGCTCATTTTTCTCCTTTTTTCCTTTCTCCTTTATCTTAATTGTATGATTGGGCTTAGTCAAGTGCAATTAAGTGCAGTTAACCTTGTGCAGCTCAAAAAAAAAAAAAAAATCTAAAGCTCTACTAACTCTAATAAGTTTGAGATTGCCTAATATAAAATGTTTAAATGTGTGTGTTCTGAGGAGAACAAATATATGCGGTCTACACGTATCTGTACAAGAACTTTAAATAGGAAAACTAAAAAAAAAAACATAAAAAAAATGTAAAAAAGTGTCACACTTACTGGTCTGTACATGTCTAAAATGAATTGCCATATTTTACAGGGAATGAATGTGATGTGTAAGAAAACATCTGAGGAGTGGTAACTGTTGATGATAGAGACTGTCTGAGCAAAAATAGTCGATAAGTCTGTGATGATTTTGCCTGGCGTTTTCTCACTTTTGTAGGGAACAAGGAAAGGCAGGGGTGTGCTAATGATCTTCTCGGCTCTCTGTCTGTTGTAGGCTATTTTCGTCTGATTTGGTCACAGAGAAAAACTAGAAATAGGAGCACACGGTCTCAGTCCCTGCTGAGCAAACCTCTATCCAGAGCTCCTGCTGCAGGTTCAACTGTCTCAGCTGGAAATTGAATACTTTTTTTTTGAATCAGTATACATCTCCCACAGGCTTTGGGAAAATGAATCCAGAAGCCAGGAGAATTTCTGAGGTGATGTTGAGTGTGGTGAGCAGTTGCTGTAGGAAAATTCAAGGCTATTAGCTCTATACATTCAGTATTAAAAGGTCCAATGAAATGCTTTGAAATGTGCAGCTTTGTCTGATGTATGATTTAATTCCAACTGAAACATGAAGAAAGGGCATGGCATAATGAGTAACTTCTCCTCCTTTTACGAAACAGTCATAGTGGTCAGTGGTGAAAGCCTAATTAACTGACTTAGGTTGCATTTTATTCTACTTTTTGACATGCATTCATAAAATTCCCTTCACTTTGAATCCCCCCACCATTTTGAAGTGTGTTCCACATCCTTAAGAGAACGAGGGAGGCTTATATGGACTACTCCAGCACCTATATGTCCAAGAATGCAATGTGATTGTGACGTCACAACAGTGCAGTTCCCAAGTGCTCAAGGTTTTAAGGCATTCCATTTAAACCCGTTCAGATGCTCCGCCAGTAGTGGACACTTCCACTTCCTACATCTGAGGGAACGAGACAGAGGGAAGTTATCGAATGAAGGGCATAAAAAATTGGACTGGAAGGCCACTGTGCTACAGGTGTCCCAAGTTTGAAATACTTTCCTGTCATAATAAAACCAAAAATCCAATATATAAATATATAAAAACAATAGCCATTAGGGTTTAGTTTATTTCATAACTCATAACATAAGCCAAGCTGAAGCACATCTGACTAATTACAGCCACAGTCTATAAAGCGATGCTGAATCTGTCAACCATTTCTCCACTTTACAGCATTCAGTGCCATTCAAATTAGTGTTTTGTTGTCATTGTTATAATTAATAAACATAAAGTAGTTCAGATCAACACTATTATTATTTTATTATTTGCCTGTTTAGATGAACCCTTTATAAACGTGTAATAATATAAATAAGTGAACAGTTTCAGCTTCATTTTTTAGGGCGCAGACCACTTTAGATACTAGAGATCATCTGATTGGTTAGAAAATCTTATGAGAAGCTGAAGTGAATATTGATGTCATAAAAAAAACTGTCTGTAAGTTCAAAATTTTATTGTAATGCCTTTGTTTTGGACAAACTGTAAGTTATCTAGTATGTTGATCTTTTTCCAACTTCAGTTCAATTCATCTTTATTTTGTATAGCACTTTTACAATGTAGATTGTGTCAAATCAGCTTAAGTTGAAACTGTGTTGGTCCAGTTTTCAGAGCTGAAGTTCAGTTTAGTTTTGTTAGGTGTGGTTTAAATTTCACTGCTGAAAGTGCAAACACTGAAAAGCAAATCCATTGACGTGCAGCTCCACAAGTACCAAACCAAGCAAGCCAGTGGCAAGGAACAAAACTTCAACTGAAATGGAATATTGAGTATGGGGTAGGGCTTTCTTTTTGCACATCATTCCTTCATAGCAAACTAACGGTAAGAGGGCATGGTTAAGAATATTGTGGCTGAAGCCATCCAACTGATTTCAGCAGAGAAGAACCGTCACTCCAAATGAAAAAGCAAGTGGTCAGACTTTGATTGAAGATCACCAATTTTTTTTTATTTTTTAATCAGTGGATTAACTATCATTTAACTATTACTACACCTAAAGAATAACAATGTGCGCTAGCAAAATAAACTTTTATATTGATAAAAACAACCAAAAAAGTGTAAAATAATTAAATTGCTGCTCATTAATATTGTGGAAATGCGGTTCCAGCCACGCTCATTAGAAGTTTGCAAGCCATATTTTTCTCTGCAAGCAGTGTGTTTTCATATCTTCTGCAATGCAAATGAATTAACCCCAAACACTCACAGCCACACTTCAGTGACAAGTGAGTGCTCTGGAGAGTGATTACAGAGGCAGTCTCTCGGTGCCCATTCTGATGCTGAACCTCGCAATTTATGCAGGGAACTGAAGAGAACATCTCAAATAAGTGTCTGTCCTCTGCGTAAGTGGACAAACTCATCATGACTGGCATGCAAAAAAATTATTATAATGGAAATAAAAAATAAATAAAAATTAAAGAGGGCAGGGATAATTATGGCATTCAATACATTTCACATCAGTATTCTCTCAACATAATGGACATTTCAGGGAAAAAATACTGTTGAGAATGTTTTCCTTGTGCAATTTGTCATGTGCATATAGACTTAATCTTATTTAAAATGAATGAAATAACATTTTAAACTGTTTAATTTTAGTTGGCTAAAAATCAGTATTTTCAAATGACACATACCAGAGTGTATGGGTGTTTCCCAGTGATAGGTTGCAGCTGGAAGGGCATCTGCTGCATAAAACATATGCTGGATAAGTTGGCAGTTCATTCTGCTGTGGCGACCCCAGATTAATAAAGGGACTAAGCCTAAAAGAAAATGAATATTTAATATGCAGTAAAAAAAAGCTTGTGATTCACAGGGATTTTTCATCTTCTTTGACAATGTCCGATGTTAAAAAGTGTAACTTTAGAGTTAAACAAAGTGATATACACACAACCTGAATTCCAGAGAAGTTGGGACTTTAAAAAATGCAATAGAATCAAGAATATGCAATTCGCTGGTTTATTACTTTCATTTAATTGACAAAAGTACGGACTAAATATTTTCATTGCTTTCAGGGAGCAAATGAATAGTATTCTTGAAATGTAAATACATTTTGATTGTGATGCCTGCGAAAGACTTCAAAAATGTTGTGACAGACAAATTAACAGTGAAAAGGCCGTAGAATAAACAAAGCAATCCAAATAATGGTAATGGTTTTGAACATGAAAATGGTTTTGAAGCAGTCCATAATAAGCAGTTGAATTGGTGATACTTTTTTATTGGTGAAGCAGTCATGTTAGGGAATAAAATGAGCACCTTGGTCTTTGCAAAAAGTCAATAAACCCATTACAACTTGGAAATGGTCAACTTAAATTGCAAGAATCAGATGCTTTGTTTGCAGTGAAGACTTAGAGAAACTTGTTCATGCTTTTATCAGCAGCAGGGTGGATTACTGTAACGGCCTCCTCACGGGCCTTCCCAAAAAGACAGTCAGACAGTTACAGCTCATCTAGAACACTGCGGCCAGGATTCTGACCAGAACCAGAAAATCAGAGCACATCACACCTGTCCTCAGGCCTTTACACTGGCGCCCAGATACATTCAGAATAGATTTTAAAGTATTATTACTTGTCTATAAATCACTAAATGGCCTAGGACTTTAATGCATTACAGATATGATCATATAAACTAGAAATTCCAAGAGTTCAGTCAAAGCAGGGTGAATCGGCTTTCAGCTACTCTGCCTCTCGGTGCTGGAATCAGATCCCAGAAATGATCAGATATGCTCCAACATTAGGCACATTCAAATCGAGACTGAAAACCCATCTGTTTAGCTGTGCCTTTACAGAGCACCGTGCTACGTCCGACAGATCGCATTATTATGTTTTTCTCTTCTTTTTCATTCTTTTATAACCTGTTTTAACACATTTATATCTGTTTCTATCTTTTAAAAAAAATCATTTTTATTATTTGTTTTTATTTTTCTCATACTTGTCTCTTTTATTCCGGTTTATGTAAAGCACTTTGAATTGCCACTGTGTATGAAATGTGCTATATAAATAAACTTGCCTTGCCTTGCCTTGCCTAAATTATTATTATTTTTTATGATTTTTATAATTATGCACATAGATTTTATTTATTTGTTTGTTTATTGAACTGGGACAATATAATTGACATTGTTATACAAAGACAACCGATGCCGCGTACATAGGTCTTAGCATAAAGCTAATTTGCAGGCCTCATCCCTGTTTAGGTTTTACATCAAAAAAACATCAACAAATAAAAACAATACAACAAATATGTGCAGTGCTGTATATACAGAGCCACAAACATAAAATGTAAGTCAATCTGCATACTAAAGAGAAATGTAAACCAGACCAACCTGAATGAATAATACTTAATGTTCACATTGCTGTAAAGATTTCAACCATTCTTTCAGCTTTACAGAAATAACTGGGAGTTCTGATTGTAGCTTTAAATCAACAAGCATGGCATTCCATAGATGTGAACCTTTCACTGAAAAGACTGAATCACAGTGGTTCTGCATCTGCGGATTCTACAATTCCCACTTACTGCCCCTCTAGTCTTTGCCCCATCACTGCTGGATTTATGTCAAGTTAAAAAGACTTTTAAAAAACATCAAACTAATCAAGTTTTATTTTTTCAAGAATTTGACGATGCCATTTTATTGGTTTCAGATCCATTACTTTAAAGTTTGTTTGTAAAGTGACATTACAGGCTTAAAAAATGACTGAGCTTGACCCCAGATTATTGCACACTAAGATATACATGATAATATCATAGCTTAGACAAACATTTGCGCTGCTTTAAGAGATATACAGTTGAAGTCAGAATTATTAGCCCCCCAGGATTATCCACTGCCCCCGTTTATTTTTTCCCCAATTTCTGTTTAACGGAGAGAAGATTTTTTTAAACACATTTTTAAACATAATAGTTTTAATAACTCATTTCTAATGACTGATTTAGTTTATTTTTGCAATGATGACAGTAATATTTGACTAGATATTTTTTCAAGACACTTCTATACAGCTTAAAGTGACATTTAAAGGCTTAACTAGGTTAATTGGGTTAACTAGGCAGGTTAGGGTAATTAGGCAAGTTACACTGATGGTTTGTTCTGTATGCTATTGAAAAAATATATAGCTTAAAGGGGCTAATAATTTTGACCTTAAAATGTTTTTTAAAAAATTAAAAACTGCTTTTATTCTAGCCGAAATAAAACAAATAAGACTTTCTCCAGAATAAAAAATATTATCAGACATACTGTGAAATTTCCTTGCTTTATTAAACATAATTTAGGAAATATTTAAAAAGGAAAAAAGCCTTTTACATTGTATTTAATATTGTGAAAACTTTGTTGAACTCCAGAGAAATCTCAATATGTATAGAGCAAGGCATGAACCCTCCACCTTTGAGCCCCAAATGACATTGCATGAGGAACAGTCATGACTCCAAATTAGCTTTTTAAAAGTAAATAAATATAAGTATAGCTGTAAATTTAAAACATTTACAAGGATATTTTTGTCATTTAAAATGTATTAAAATAGTGGGTCCTACTTTATATTAGGTGTTCCTAACTAATATGTACATAAATTAATCAATTATTACAAGGCCTACTTATTGCGTAAATACATGTTTTTACATTGTACATATTTAATTGATTAAATACCTGCATTCATAATTACACTAATGACTATCCCTTACAACTTAACCCACCTTTAAACCCACCCTTGCCACCAAACCTGTCTTTAACTCTACTCGTATCACACCTCAAGACCACCAGAAGTGTTCTGCAACGTATTATGAACACAGTAAGTACATTGTGTTTATTTTTTGATGCAAGTATAGTAGTTAAGGCCACCTAATATAAAGTGGGACCAAATAAGATATATTTTTATTTTTATAAATATGCTACTGTATTGTATCCACTGTATTACATCCACTGCTTAAAACATATGCTGGAATAGTTGGTAGTTCATTCCGCTGTGGCGACCTCTGAAATAGAGACTAAGCCAAAGAAAAATATATGAATGGCACTGTATTATATGCACTATAACTTCTAAGTTGAGCATTTTCAGTTTAATTGATTCTGACACAATGAAATTATACATTTAACTGACAGTGAAACTGCTGCTGACATTCTAAAGATGTTTTCAAGGCTAATTATTTTCTGAATATATTAACCAAATGTCATAATGATCCCCGTTGTCCTCCACACGGACATTAATCAATGACTTTCCTTAGGACTGTGATGTAACACATCGAGTGACTCATTAGATTTCGCTGTTTTAAAGTAAATTAAACTATTTCTCTGTTTGGTGACCCCAGGCCAAGTTGCGGACAGATGTGAGTTTAGCGCTTTGAAACAGGCAAGACTGATTACGCACTTCCTGCCCCTTTTCCACTGATCAAGATAATAATTGGCTGCCTGTGTAGGAGGAATCATGCGGTTATTTCCATGCCATTAGTCCATCACTCCAACTGCTTGATTTTGCCATACCGACTGCATGGTAATTAAAGATGCATTATGCAGTGAATATCAAATCTCTGTTTGATGTCACTGGAGCAAGTTGAACATGTATTAATAGATAGCAAATTTATTAAAGCTAATCCAGAGTCACTCTGTAAATAAAATACAGTACATGTATCTTAATGATGAGCCGTTTGAAAACTCTGCTCCTTAAAACGTTTCTAGATGCAAGTGGATTTGATACCAAAATCAGTTTAGTCTATTCTTATGTAAAATAGCATTCAAATGTTTCCTTTGTTTTTGTAGTAAGTGTTACATTGTGATAAAATGTGTAATATAAATGATCATATTATATATTTTATTATTTATCATAATGTACTTTATATGATACATCAAATTCTATGACATTTTATACAGGTAATTGAACTCTTTAAGGTTACAGTTAACATGAATGGTGAATATTTAAAAGTAATCATATTTTGTAAGTGCTTATTTTGTAAATTAAAGTAGTAAAAAAGTGTATTGCACAGACTTTCATATATATATATATATATATATATATATATATATATATATATATATATATATATATATATATATATATATATATTACTTTAATTTTATAATTACAATATATTATGTATTATTCACTATACCTGAAAAGTCTTGTCGTCAATCCCAGTTGTAAGAGCAACAAATAATACTAGTTGATCATTTGGAAAAGTGGCAGAAGGTAGATTTTTCCAATGAATCATCTGTTGAACTACATCCCAATAATCACAAATACTGCAGAAGACCTATTGGAACCCACATGAACCCAAGATTCTCACAGAAATCAGTCATGTTTGGTGAAGGAAAAATCATGGTTTGGGCTTACATTCAGTATGGGGGCGTGTGAGAGCTTTGCAGAGTAGATGACAACTTCAACAGCCTGAGGTATCAAGACATTTGTGCTGCCCAAAACCACAGTAGAGGGCAAATTCTTCAGCAGGATATCGTTCCCTGTCATACTTCAGGCTCAACGTCAAAGTTCCTGAAAGCAAAGAAGGTCAAGCTGCTCCAGGATTGGCCAGCCCAGTCACCAGAGATGAACATTATTGAGCATGTCTGGGGTAAGATGGAGGAGCAGGCATTGAAGATGAATCCAAAGAAACTTGATGAACTTTGGGAGCCCCGCAAGAACGCTTTCTTTGCCATTCCAGATGACTAATAAGTTATTTGAGTCATTGCAGAGAGGTATGGATGCACCATGACTTTCTATACTGTACAGTTAAAGTTATTTTTTTTTTATTTTTTTTATTTTTTGTTTTTTTAAGTGACATTTAAAGGCTTAACTAGGTTAATTAGGTTAACTAGGCAGGTTAGGGTAATTAGGCAAGTTATTGTATAATGATGGTTTGTTCTGTAGACTATCGAAAAAATATATAGCTTATAATAAGGGCAGAATATAAGGGCTAATAATTTTGACCTTAAAATGGTTTTTAAAAAATTAAAAACTGCTTTTATTCTGGCCAATATAAAACAAATAAGACTTTCTCCAGAAGAAAAATATTATCAGACATACTGTGAAAATGTCCTTGCTCTGTTAAACATCATTTGGGATATATTTAAAAAAAGAAAATGAAATCAAAGGGGACCTAATAGTTCTGACTTCAACTGTACATTAATTCTGTTAAGTGACAAGACTTTAGTCTAAGCAAAGTCAGACATTACTGTCCTAATTAAATAATTCAACTCAAGCCATGATCATATGTTATTTTGGTAAAATAAGCATAATCTAGAGGCCTTTGCCTTTCATGTAAACCACTTCTGATGCCAAATACTCAACTAGAAGTCAAGTTATTATTTGTTGTTTCTAAATCTTGGATAGGTGACAAGACTTTTGTCAGGTAGTGTATATTTTTTATAATTTCATCATCATTTCATCTCTGTAAATGTATGGGGTATATTCAAAACTGCTCATATTTAAGTAGTTGTTATAATTTAAAGTTAATTAAAATATATATTCTACATAATCTTTGATATCTGTAATTAAAGATGCATTATGCAGTGAATATCAAATCTCCGGTTGATGTCACTGGAGCTGTTGAAAAATATTAATGTGGAAAAGATGTGGCAAATTTATTAATGCTAATCCACAGTCACTCTGCAAATATTACACGTGTCTCTCAGCGATGAGCCATTTGAAAACTCTGCTCATAAAAACATTTCTAAATGCAGACGGTTTATTGGATTTTTTATACAGAAATCTGTTTAGTCTCTTCTCAAGTATATACATTTTTACAATAAATAAATTAATAATACAATACATTGAATAAGAAACTTAAAAAAGAAATAAGCCTTCTCAAAGTCCAGTCTGATTTAAATATGAAAAAGAATTCATTAAGCCATTTATAAAGCTAACAAGACCATGCTTGAAGGATGCTGAATAATTTATTGTCAAGGTTAAACTGACAGTACATCAAGAAAAGCTTTTAGCTACTTAGCTGTGCTTGTCAAAACATTTCACAAATGCTAATGATAAGACATCTATTTCTGCTTAAGACAAAAGTAATTAAGAAAGCTTTGTGGTAGCAAACAAAATCAGACTTAATTCCTCTTTGATTCCGCTCTCACTGGTAAATAAATCTACCCTGCAGACATGTTGTACTGCCATTTGTCCATGAAAGAAACATTTTACCTCAATTATTACATCAAAATGATGGGAGCATTTAGAAACCCCTGGAGGATGATGTTCATTTAGATTCAGCACACAATATGTTACGCAGAACTCATTTTTCGTTCCACTGCACTGGTAGTTAATCATTTTTTAATGTAAAACATACATTAAAGGAACATCTTTGACCTTCGTCTTTGTCAGCGTCTGACAGCAAGCTTGTGTCTGGTGCCTTTTACACATCTCGCAAATGACATGGCATTTAACAATATGGCACTGAAGTTTAAAGAAACTCAACTTTTGAAAAAAGTATATTTCTCAAGACCTTGCATTCTTTTTTATTTCTCTGTGTCAACACATTTTTTCATTGCAAAAGCTTATTCTTTCCAAATGGCCTCATAAAAGAATTCCTGTAAACACTCTGTCACATTTTTTCAGCATCTTGCACATGAGTACAATGTTTTTTAAGACTCAGTGCTTAGCTAAAGCATATATTTTTGAGAAAACAAGTAAACACCGACTTTGTTGTCCTGGGTACAAATGGAATTGTTAAGAGAACAAAATCTTAGAGGAATAGTTCACCTAAACTTTCAAAACAGGCTCATTAGAAATAAGTTCTTCAGCCTGGATTTTTTTGTGAAACCAGAAAAATTTACTTAAACATGCATTTGACTGCAGTTTCTAAGTAAAATGAACAGGGCAGTATGATACAAACAAATTTTGTTTCTTTTCACATAAATGATATTTACAGGAATACATTATTGACAAACAAATAAAGTGGCCGAGAGACTTAACAAGCTGCAATTTAAGAAAACAGCAGCAAATTGAGAAAAGATCTTCATCAGTTTGACAGCACACGTGCTGCCAATCGTCACAATGAAAACACATTTAAAAAAAAAAACGCGCTGCATTTTTACACAAAGCAAACAATTAATAAAACGTGCTGTGTTTTCTCACAACACAAACAATTTACAAAAACGTGCTGCATTTTCTCACAACACAAAAATAACGGACCACAACAGAAATGTTTCAAGTGGACCAAAAAACATGATGGACGGCGCTGTGCCGTGACTATGGCTGGTTCTGAAACTGCCTACTACCCTGTAGGTACTGCATTTGAATTTAAATGTACTACTCGGCTTAAAGTACAGAAAAATACTTTCTATACAGTATGAATGGAACTCGGATGTACAGTACTATATCCGCTATTTTGTCATGATCACGTGATCACGACAAAATGGCATCATGGGATAGCGTAGCATCCATCCGATGCTCACTTCAGAATCTCGCCGGAAGTAGTAGGTCATCCAGGTACTTCTCGCAAACTGATTTTCGAATTTTATGAATTCGGACATGCTACTCGGCTCGCATACTGATTTTAGAATACTATATAGTATGGAAGTATGCGATTTCGGACGCAGCCTATTGCTAAGTGAAGTTGTAGGTGATCTTTGAAAGGTGAGTTTTTTGTTTGTTTATTTTAATATCCCATATTTATTTAATTTCCCATGTCTTTAGTATTTATTAGCCTAAATAACCATAACCAAAATAGCCGGGTCCATCACGCTTTAGGGTCCCCTTGAAACATTTTGTTGTGTTGTGTGAAAATGCAGCATGTTTTTATAAAATGTTTGCGTTGTGAGAAAATGCAGCGCGTTCTATTAATTGCTTGCTTGTGTAAAAATGCAGCACATTTTTTTAAAAATGTGTTGCATTGTGACGATTTGCAGCACATATGCTGTCAAACTGATGAAGATCTTTTCTCAATTTGCTGGTGTTTTTTGTAATTGCAAGTGCTTTCTTAAATGGCAGCATGCTTTCTCGGTCACCGTAAATAAAGGATTATTTTCACCAAAATAAATACCACAAAACAACTTAAAAGTGTCTATGATCTGTATGACAAGCTCCACCTTTTCTTGAATGTGTAGAAGTGAGACATGTATCTGAAACGTACAACAAAACTGTACCCTAAGTAATGATTTTAATGCTCGAAAAATGACTTCTGTTTCTTGTTTAAACGGCTTATTTAAAATGAGTTGAAACAACACACTTCTTAATTTTTTGGGACATTGTAAATGTTTCATGTTCAATCCACTTAAATTTGTAAAAATGATTACGTTAACTTAATCGATTTGTGTTGGAACAACATGAAATAATTGTGTAAAACAGTTTATACAGTGAAGATTTGCTAAATGTAGACAGCGCCCTCTGGTTGATTTGTCATCTGAAACAAAACGCAATAAAATGTGCCCAAATTTTACCTTTTGGAAAAATGTAGGCTGAAGCACATATATACAATGAGCCTGGGCTGGATGTTGAAAATCTGTAGCCATTCACAACCATGGTAGAAAAGTCAAGGGCAATCTGTTTTTAACATTTTTCAGAATATCTTCTTAAGTGTGTTTAACCGAAGCTATAAACTTTTGAATATGAATTGCACGTTTTAGTTGTTAAATTAATATTAAACTTACTGCATATTCCAAACAATTTGGTAGACAGCTTGGGACCATTTTTGGAGCATTTTATAATTTAACTTTATATATATATAAAATTAATTTTTTTGCACTTTAGGAAAAAAACATTTGATTATACTGACATTTTTGCACAGGTTTTTTAACTTACTAGCATCATGCCGACAGAAAAGTTCATTAAAATTATACTATTATGTGATTTATTATGAAGTATTTTTGATACTGTCATCTATATAGTTATGAGTGTGTTCTGTAAGTTTGATTGAATCACTTTTCATTGCAAAACACACTGACATTTCAATACACAATGGCTCTTTCAGCATTATCCTGAACAGTTTAATTAGTTCCATTTTTTTAGGAGGTTATTTTTCCCTGACACAAATATCCTGGCAAAATCAATCTTTCATAGACAACATATGAAGTCGGGGAAAGCCTTTTCTTTTTACTTTTTGTTATACACTTCCTAAAAATTGTGAATATAGCCATGTAAAAAAAAATTAAATTGTATCTCTAGACCTTTGGCCTTTTTTTTCTTGATTTCACTACCTTGGCTCTTGCAATGAAAACATGTTCATTGTTAATAGCTCTTTAAATAAATAGTTTCACCCTTAAGTTACATTTCATACTATAGTTTTCAATCAAAATCTTTTATGTATCACTTGAATATCAAAATAATATGATGTTGTTATCATAAATCATAATATCATAATAACCCTGTCATCCTCAACTCCATTGGTACATGTTTGCCAGTCCTCAGTTTTTCCAACAGTATGATAATCTCAGTACTTTTGCTGACAGTTGCAGCATAAAATATATCAATCTGGGCAGTGAACAGCAGTCATTTGGTCTTGAGAAGTGGTGCGTTTTGAGAGTGTCTGTAGCTTTTGATTACACCTTTTCAGGTCAAGCCATGCTGCAGATTGTTGAGATATAAATACAGTCGATGAAGAGCGCTTTGGAGTGCTCGTTTCATGAGGAAGTGTGTTCAGGGAGGTGTCGTGTATATGTCAAACACAATGGATGAGTCAACAGTTGCCATGTTTGATTTAGTCAACATCCTCTCAGGCAAGCTCCTACACATCTTTCTGCTGGCAGAACATCCGTTTGGTTCCCCAATGTCGTACTCAACGCCCTGGAAAATGAGCTTTCCATGCGCGACTTTTGAAAGCGCAAGCTACAAATGCGCACAGCAGGGGCACCAAAAAGAGTTGGTTGCTCAAAGGATGTAAATATCAAATTATAGTTTTACCGCAGTTGTAATTCTAATTCATGTGTGCTTTTGCTGTTCTTTGTCCTCTAAATGCTCTTTTGCATCACATTTAAATATTTGTCACGGCTCAGTGAACTGAATATTACCCTTGTTAATGAAGGGGCTTCAGCAGCCAGACAGTTGGCATGAATTCACGCTTTTCTCATTTCCTCTCAGTGTTGCTTTCCTCTGTTGCTACAAATTTGATTTCTGCATTGGCCGTGCGGGAGGCCACGCTGCTGTCCCGCACTTTGTGTCTGAAGAGGAAGGGAAAGGTCTTCCTGAAAGACTTGCGGAAGCTGGCGCCCATAAAACCGTAGACAATGGGGTTGATAGAGGAGTTGGCATAGGACATGCAGTTGGCCCACGTTTTGATCTTATATGTTGCGTAGTTGGCCTTGAAGTTAGGATAGAACGATTGAAACAGGACAAAGATTTGAATGGGACCCCAGCAGATGGTGAAGAGGACAACTATGACCACTACCATTTTGGAAATCTTGCTCCGGATGGAGATGGTTCTCTCTGAGAGAAGGTGGACCTGAAATAAACAACAGTTTATTGAGATTATAGTGAAAAAATAGGTCTGATAAGTACACTTAACTGATCAGTGACATTCTTTAAGATTCCTATGTCTATATTAGGGGTTCCCTAACTTTTCAGCCCATGACTCCCAAAATAACAATGCCAGTGACTCGCCATCCACAATATCCTCTGAAGTGGTTATAAATATATAAACCTTGCACACAATGGCACACACAATAGGCTCAAGTCTATTTTTCATTTAATTTCAGTTGTGGCCTGTATTTATTTTTAATGGACGTGAGTGCCCTAAAGGTGTCAGAAAGTTTAACATGGTGCTATAAAATCAATCTGCTGCATCTGACGCCATTGCTTTGGCTTTAATATAACGTAATCACCCCAGGAGTCGCAAAAAAAATGAAAGGCTCAAAAATCATGGCTTTTTATTTGCATGCTGTTCTTTTATGTAACTATTACCCACTTTTTTTCTTCTGTAGGTTATGGATAAAAATTGGTCATTCTAATAGTTTATTAAAATGAATTAGATTTTTGGAAATCACCAAGCGACCCCCCTCCCCCTCGTAGGCCTGTGACCCTCCCGGGGGTTCCCAACTCCCACTTTGAGAACCACTGGTCTATATGATTATGAGTCATGGGGTTTCAAACATCAAAACTGTGAAAATATAATATATATTTCTTTTTTCCCCACACATTAGACAATCACTCCAGGATTTAGCGAACCCAATGGTTCTTAAAATCTATAAATATTTGTATATTTACAAGATGTTTGTGCGTTTTAACAGCATAATGCAGGAATTGAAGTAAATAATGGCATATGTTTTGAGAAATGCTGTCACAAAAACAGATGTTTTAGGCTGCAGATATTAAAACATGTCCCTGCAAAAACCTGGAGGGACTGTTTAGAATGTGTTCTTTATTGTTTGACCAAAACAATTTGTAAATTTGTTAGTAAATAATAATAATCATATATTTTTACAATGATTTAAAGATGACACCTACTAACATGTCATTCTGTGTAACAATATTTACTTGACATACACGTTTTATTTAACCATATTTAGAACAACCATCATTTAATGACATTAAATGGCTGCGTTTAAGAATTTTGGTGTAGTACCAAAATACTAATGAATTTTCTTTTTACATTATTATATTCAACCACTATATTGAACTCATTTGTCTGCAAGAAGTTTTTTAATCGTATATATATTGTAAATACATAAGAAGGTCACACTTTATTTTGATGGTCCGTTTGTTGAATTTAAGTAACATTGCGTCTACATGCCAATTAATTCTCATTAGATTATAAGTAGACTGTTGGGTTAGGGTTAGGGTTAGTGTAAGTTGACATGTACTTGCAAAGTTTCTTATATAGTCAGTTAAATGTCTGTTGAAGGAGCAGTATCACCAGATATTAAGCAGACAGTCTACTAATACTTAAATGGACCATCAAAATAAAGTGTTACCAATAAGAATAAGTATGTTCAATTCACAGTATTTTGCAAAAGTATTCATACTAAAATGTGAAGTTTTCATCATTCATTCATTCATTTTCCTTTGGCTTAGTCTCTTTCTCAGAGGTCGCCACAGTAGAATAAACCTCCATCTATTCCAGCATATGTTTTACGCAGCAGATACCCTTCCGGCCGCAACCCAGTACTGGGAAACACCCATACACACTCTCATTCACACACACATTGGACTGTGGGGGAAACCGGAGCACCCGCAGAAAACCCAATCTCCAACATAGGGAGAACATGCAAACTCCGCACAGAAATGCCAACTGGCCCAGCTGGGACTGAACCAGCGACCTTCTTGCTGTGAGGCGACAGTGCTAACCACTGAGCCACCGTGCAACCCATGCAGTTTATCTGTACCAAATATAACACTCGCGATTTGTTGTAAATCTCCTGAATTAATAAATAAGCACTTTTTTTTAATTCTGGATAGAAGTCATTATTCATGTAATAAATCTGTCGGCTGTGGAAATGAACCGTGCAGACTATTGCAAAAGATTAAAAGTGAAGATAAGATGACAAAGAAGATAATGAGACAAAAGAACATCCATTAGGAAAAAAGGGTACAAAACAAACTCCAAGTTATTTCCACAGAGATCACTGCAGGTTTAATTATAAGGAGTTAAATATCACATCTAACCACAATAGAACTCCACAAAGCTTGCTTCAAGAACAAAAGACGTGTAAACTATTGCAGTATGGTGACTCAGGAACTGTGAGTAAGAGAGGTCACTCAACTGCAATGTGGGAAAAATAATATATTTTTTTTCTCAGATAAAACAGAGCTTTTAGGAGCTTTTAGGCTGAATTTCAAAGAGAATGCGTGGCAAAGATAGCTCTGCCTACGTCTCAAAAAGCCAGTATATCTACAGTAAAGTGTGCTGGTGGCTGCATCATGCTGTGAGATGGTTTCACATTGACAGTGAATGGATCTCCTGTCAAAAAGGTTAAAATGACAGTGCAAATAATAGAAAAATACTGACAATTTCAAAAAAGAATTTTTGCCACTGCTTGCAAATTGTGAAGTGCAGGTGATTATGTTTGAAGGAGATGTATTTATTAAGGTTAACATACATGTCCATTTATGTTCATAATAAATACATAATTATATAATTAACAATGTAATTTAATACTGTATCCACCTTGTGCTCTAGCAATTGAGGTTTTATTTAAATTAGCTTTTTAGGACTCATTGACTATACAGATTTTTGAAATGTATTTTTAATTTTTACATTTTATTGCAGCATATATTGTCCTGTCTCTCTAATTGTTTATTATTGTTGCCATGTTTGTGAAGCGCTTTGGTCAACGTTCATGTTGTTTTAAGGTGCTATATAAATAAAGTTGACCTTGACCTATTTTAATGGGAAGCAAGAACAAATAAAGTGTGCTTTCAATAAAATGTAAGTCACTTCACATAGAAATGTCTGCCAAATCCAACGTAAATTGAATGTGTGAGGCTTTTAGTTTTATCTGTTTTCAGCTATTTTTAGCATCACGAAAGGATTGTTTAGCAGCTTCAAATTGCAAACCAATATTTTATTTGAATTCATTATCATATTAGCACACTGGTTAGGCACAACAAATTGTATCAATTGTCATTCTACATATAGCTGGTAATGAAGCAGAAGTGTTGGACATTTGAAAAATACGTGCTGCGTCCCAATACGCATACTATCCGTCCTAAATAGTATGTGAAAGTAGAATTAGTATGTCCCAAATCGTAGTATGTTGAAAAGAGTATGCCAAAAATTCCCGGATGGTTTTAAGTTTTTTTTAATTTTAAGTGTAGAAGCGTCCATACTCTAACCGCTGATATTGCCCACAGTACATTGCGCGTTCGACGTGAATTCGATTAGAACTACAAAACGCGGGTGAAAAGTGTAAACAAACTACAAACATGATGGACGTGCGAGACCAACCGTCAAGCAGAGAGGCTTCGGTAAAGATGTTTGTATGACTGTTAATTAATATCTAGCCGACTGGAGAATATTTAAATAGTGTTGTCTGTGTTTTCATCTGCAACAACAATACTGCACTTATATAAAGACGTGTTTGGACATTACCGTCTGAATGCAGAATTATCCAAAGACCTGAGGAGATTTCTCTGCATGAAAAACTCGTGAATGGGAGATTATCCTGCTGCTGCTTCTCCAATAAGGTAGGAAATTAAATACGACAGAAATGTGGATGATTGACAGGGCATTTAACTAAGCAACACAACGATCTGTGTAACGAGGAAATAGTATGTCCCAAAGCTTGCATACTCTTCTGTTCCACACTCAAAAGTATATATTTTTCCTCCACAAAAAGTACATACTTTTAGGTCGTAGTATAAGTATGCGAATTGGGATGCAGCAATACAATCACCGGTCACTTTATTAGGTGCACCTGTCCAACTGCTCGTTAATGCAAATTTCTAATCAGCCAATCACATGGCAGCAGCTTAATTCATTTAGGCATGTAGACATAGTCAAAGTGATCTACTGCAGTTCAAACCGAGCATCAGAATGTGAAAGAAAGGTGATTTAAGTGACTCTGAACGTGTCATGGTTGTTGGTGCCAGATGGGCTGGTCTGAATATTTCAGAAACTGCTGTTCTACTGCAAACACTGCTGATCTATATCTCTAGGGTTTACAGAGAATGGTCTGAAAAAGAGAAACTATCCAGTGAGCAGCAGTTCTGTTGGCACAAATGCCTTGTTGATGCCAGAGGTCAGAGGAGAATGGCCAGACTGGTTTAAGCTGATAGAAAGGCAACAGTAACTCAAATAACCACTCGTTACAACCGAGGTATGCAGAAGAGCATCTCTGAACAAACATGTCAAACCTTGAGGCAGATAAGCTACAGCAGCAGAAGACCACACCGGGTGCCACTTCTGTCAGCTAATAACAGGAAACTGACGCTACGATTTGCACGGGTTCACCAAAATTGGACAATAGAAGATTGGAAAAATGTTGCCTAGTCGGATGAGTCTCGATTTCGGCTGCGACATTTGGATGGTAGAGTCAGAATTTGGAGTCAACAACATGAAAGCCAACAAATCTACACAACTGCGTGATGCTATCATGTCAATATGGACAATATTAAGGCAGTTCTGAAGGCAAAAGGGGTCCAACTCAGTACTAGTAAGGTGTACCTAATAAAGGGGCCGGTGAGTGTAAGTTTGATATGGTTGTTTTTGATATTTTGGTTTCAGTTTAGTATGTTTTTCTGTTCTGTTTTCTTGGTTACCATAGTAACTAAAAGTGTACTTTCAGTTGTGTTCATAGTCGCTTGTTGTTTCATTGATTATGTCCACCTGCTCCTTGTTTGGATCATCAGTTTAATTGTGTATTCAAGCTCTTAGTTTTTTGCAGTTCCTTGTTGTGTACTGTTTGACAGTTTTTTTGCTTAGTCTGTTACATGTTTTGGCTTAAAGTCTCTCTGTAGTCATAGATTTTATCTATTAAATCTAATTTTTTACCATCACATGACATGGAAACACATTGAGTACTGTATGCAAATGAATGCTGTGCAATTAATCAAAATTCAATTTCGATTTTAGCCTCCAACGATTAAAAAAATAATAATCAAGTTAAAATGATTAATTTGTGATATCCTGTCCTCTTTCAAGCAGTCCACATACATTACTCTGAAAAGGCCAATTCATTTGAAATCAGTAAAAGTAACATGATATTTTCAGCGAGCGAAATGGTTAATTTATTGAAGTGTATTTGATTTATTCATGTTTTTAAAGAGACAGAACAGGCAGAACATGGAGAGTCATCTTCAACTCAAGGAGCATGCCTGAATAGTCAAATACTTGCACAAAATGTGTCTAATTGCTGCACTCTTAAAGTGACAACAAGCTTTACTCCTGCCTAGGACAACATCTCTCACAATCTCTTGACTGAAGGACATTTGAAGCTTTAATAAGAAACAAATCAAGCTTACAGTTAACATTTGTATACTCGAGTATGCAATTGTATATTTTCATTGTAGCATATTTTCATTATTTTCAATAATTTAGACTACTTTGTGTTTGTTTATTTGTTTATTTATTGTTTACTTTGTTTTTAGTTTCCCATTCTGCTGTGGTATTGAGAATTGTGACTTTTTATGATCTCTAAGATGTATAGGTATTATAGCAACCTTATTTACAGAAGACATATACTTGATTGTATCTTTAAATAATCAGCCTAAAATGTTTTGGTCATATAGTGCACTCGCAATTGTTTTAAATAATTGTGATTATGATTCCACCCCCCTCCCATAATCAACCAGCCTTAATGTTAATCTCTTGCCTTACTGGTAACACTTTATTTTGATGGTTCATTTGAGTATTAGTAGACTGTCTGCATATTATCTGTTGATACTGCTTCTTCAACAGACATTTAACTGACGATAAGAAAATTTGCAAGTACATGTCAACTTACACTAACCCTAACTCTAACCGCAACCCAACAGTCTACTTATAATCTATTGAGAATTAATTGGCATGTAGATGCAATGTAACTTAAATTCAACAAACGGACCATCAAAATAAAGTGTGTCCTTAATTTTATCTGCCTGGTTAAATAAGGTTACTAACTATTCTTTTTATAAAAGAATAAAAGAAACCAAGATACTTAATATCTCCTGGGAGCATACACCTGAATTATAGATTAAAGCACGTACAGCCCTTTACAGTATATCCGTTCAGCAGGGTGTCATCACTGATGGTTGTTATCTGCGGTCTTACCTGATGGTTGTTATCCACTGGTTCCACCGAAGCCTGTCCCACTCTTTTCAACATGAAGGAATAGCAGAAAGAGATGGTAATGACAGGCAGTAGATACACAGCTATGAACTGATAGAGGATGAAAGCTTTCTCATGGGTCTTTGATGGAAACCTTTCCATGCAGTATTTTCTTGGTCCATACCAATAGCCGTCTTCAAGCCTCTGGTACAGGAAGATCGGTATGGAAAGAATGAAGGAACCTTTTTGCATAAGAGAGGGGAAGATGATCAATTTTAATGCTTCTTCACTTTGTTAATACTTTAAATAGAAAGGAGTATTCTGGCATTAAGTGCATGTGGATACTGTTATGGACTTGCAAGGAAAGTGTTTAAAAGCTTTAATGTGGAACCTTATTTTATTTGTCTAAATTGACATCTTTTATGCATAGTAAAAAAACAACCCAGCCTCATTATGAATGCGTACCCCTGTATACATTTCTGGAGAGCACGAGGAGGTACTTTTTTTTTGCAGTTTTTGTTTTTGCGAATCCACCAGAGGCCACTGTGTACGCTTTTTCAGATCTCAAATTTCTCATTCGCGCCCGCTCTTCTCACATAAATCCACCAGAGGCTGCTGTCGACCCACTGACCCACTGACCGACCAATAACCCACCCATCCCCTTCACTAAACCTAACCGACAGTGTTTTCAAAAGCAATCGTATGTGGCGAGCCACTGGGCAAACTGGTAACAGTGGAAAAGCTGGTCAGCTGGTAGCGCGAAAAGAAACAGAAGCCGTCGGTGGCGCCATACATATATATACATATACATACAGTATTTAATTATACATATATAATCAGGGGTGTAGCAGACATTTTAAAAGTGTGTGTGTGGGGAACAAAATCAAACCTTTACTATAATTACATATTAATTTTATGTATAACAAGAAGCCTGATAAATATAAGATTAAAATGTTTTTTATTTTTAATCAATTTCTATAAATATCTGTGAACTCACTGTGCAAAATACCAAAACTACAGAAAATACTTGGGTTTGTCACATATACAGCATAAAGCAGTAATATGTGTGCCAGCACCCATAGACATCCATAGCTTACTAATTTTAAGAAGATCAAGGCAAAAATGGTAAACAATGATACAGTACTCAGCATATATAAGTACACCCCTCACAAATTTATCTTTTAAGTTTATATTTTTAATAGGAAGCTATACAATATTATATGAGTGCACATACATTAGATTAGTCAGTACTGAAGCCAAATCTGGAGCTTATCTAACAAAATAACTTACGATAGCGGTCCAAAAACTAGTACAGCCAAATATAAATGTTATAGAAAAATATTAAATACAAATGTAAAAAGAGGAAAAAATTAAGAGAAGCAAAAAAAAAAAAAAAAAGTAGTTTACATTTTGTAGGTTGTCATTTTTAGTGTTCATGTTTGGTGACTAAAATATTATTTTAATAAATATATCTGTTTAATAAATCTGTTTTGTTTAAATGCACCAAAATACATTGCCTATATTCACTGAGAAATTTACTGATAAAAATATTCATTTTCAAAATAGTGTGTACTTATGCTGAGCACTGTAAACAATTAAAGGCTAAAATTATATAATAAATGCTACCTCTTAAAATGGTTAACCATTTTTCCTGTACAGTTCCTATATTACTGTAAAAAATCAAACCTTTCCTATGATTGCATAGTAATTTTATGTATAACAAGAAGCTTGATGAGTTTAAGATTAAAATGTATTTTATTTTTGATCAATTTCTATAAATATCTGTGAACTCCCTGTGCAAAATACCAAAAATACAGAAAATACTTGGGTTTGTCACATATACAGCAAGAAGCATTAATATGTGTGCCAACACTCAAAGACATCCATAGCATACTAATTCTAAAGAGATTAAGGCAAAAATGGTAAACAATGGTATAATGAAAAGAATGTCTATGGGCCAGGCACACACAGCACACATTTAATCATTTTAAATGTAAACATATACATTAGATGGATGTTTGACAGTTCTAGGACTTACTTTTTTAAAGGCTTGTAACAACGTGCACATCACTGTGACTAAGACTGTGACTATTAATTTTTAATAATTATTTTTTAAAAATCTTATATTTAGATTTAACACACAGAATGTGCTTAATGTGAAAAATAAGCTATCCAAGTTCATTTCTAGTTCCTGTTGCTTATATTCAAAACTGTGTTCAAATTTAAACACATTCAATTTTAAACTCACCCCATATAATTAGATGGGTATTACTGTAAACATGTTTTGGGTTATTACACTAATTTGTTTCTTAGGTAATCAACAGCAGATTCTGAGGGTAGTGATTAAGTTGGATTTAAATTTTTAAAGTGAAGCAATTATTGTTGTCTCGGAGAGAATACAATCTAATGTTAGTTATAAATATAGGCAAAGCGTCACCTTTGTTGATGTTAATATAACATTATAACCTTCTTGGAATTATATGGTTCTATCTGTACAATGTTGAGATACAGAGTTTCACTGTTTTTGCATACCAAAAAAAAAAAAAAATGGGGAACAAGTATCTTTCATACACAAAAATGAAAGACATCCAAAATGTTTTTTTAATATAATGCATTCTTGGTACTTTTAAAAACAAAATTCTCTTAAATTTGTAAATTGACAAAACCTCTTTTTTTCTTGCAAAGTGAAGCAGCCATTTTCAAGAAACATTAACAGTTTATTAGATTTTATATATTTGTTTTACAATATAAGATTGTAGTTTAAAATAACTGGGTTGTTTTAATCCAGCTGTCAAATATGAATGAATTCAATATTGGGTCAAATTTTCAATTAGATTTACAGTTGAAGTCAGAATTATTAGCCCCCTTTGAGTTTTTTTTCTTTTTTAAATATTTCCCAAATGATGTTTAACAGAGCAAGGAAATTTTCACAGTATGTCTGATAATATTTTTTCTTCTGGAGAAAGTCTTATTTGTTTTATTTTAGCTAGAATAAAAGTTTTACATTTTTTAAAAAACATTTTAGGTTCAAAACTATTAGCCCCTTTAAGCTGTATTTTTTTCCGGTAGTCTACAGAACAAACCATCGTTATACAATAACTTGCCTAATTACTCTAACCTGCCTAGTTAACCTAATTAACCTAGTTAAGCCTTTAAATGTCACTTTAAGCTGTATAGAAGTGTCTTGAAAAAATATCTAGTAAAATATTATTTACTGTCATCATGGCAAAGATAAAATAAATCAGTTATTAGAAATGAGTTATTAAAACTATTATGTTTAGAAATGTGTTGAAAAAATCTCTCCGTTAAACAGAAATTGGGGAACAAAATAAACAGGGGGGCTAATAATTCTGACTTCAACTGTAAATTACACTTTTTAAAACCATGATTAAGTTTGTCCATATTTAACCCAATTTTGGTTTAAAACAAGCTAGCATTTTACAGAGTCTAGTGTTGTAACAGTCACTGATTTATTTCATATTTTACCTCCCTTCTTGATCCCCACCTTGATTCTTGATGATCCCCACCATGTCTTTTGCAGATATACATTTTCAGTTAACAATATAAAGCGTCATCTTGTAAAATCAAAGACATTTAAAGGTATAGTTCACCCAATGTTCTCATAATAATCATGTTTATGACAGATTTAGCTATGTTGTCTTGGTAATGTCAAGTTGTCATAACAAATACATCTCAAACAATGTCACCTTTACGTTTAAAATGACAACTGAGCGAATAACACTTAATGACAGTTGTCATAAAATCTCATTTAAATTCATGACATGTGACATGAAGGATTTAGATGTCTTATGAACACCCCCTTCATATAATGTAAATCAGCACTCACAAAGTAGTAATATGCATGTGAATAAGTCAACATTGACAAAAATGTCAGATAGATCCTAAATTCTTTAGTGAGTTTATGGTTATGTTTCCATGTTAGTTGTATGTAATGTACTAAATGACTTACCAATCCATATACATATGCTAACAATCATAGCAACACGAGGGGTGCGATGGTGCAGGGATTTGAGAGGATAGACAGTCACATAGCATCGGTCTCCACTCATGGCCGTGAGAGTGATGCACGTCGCCTGTACCGTCACCTACACATCAGCAAACCTTATTGTTATCATCCATTCATATCATTATCAGCACATGCAAGACAGACACGCTTCAGGGCACCAGGGTAAACAGAAACGTTGGATTTAACTAATCTAAAATCTAGCACATCAAAGACATCTGCATAAAGCCTTTCAATACGGACCAGTCTTTAGCTCAACGCTTTTTGAATTAATTTGAGACAGAAAAAAAGAAAACAGCCCCATTCATTTGTGGTTTTGTCTGGTGAATTAATTGAACTGAAGTGCCTGATTGCTCATCTTTAATTGAAAGAATCAGGTAGGAGGAGAGGCTTTAGAGAATAAAGTCAACCACATTTTTATGCAAGCCTAACTATCCCTGCGCTCTTTGATGCAACAGGTGTGAACAAAGAACTGTTCCATCCCATCATCTTTTGTGTGAAGTAGCTAATGATTAAAGAAAAAAAAAAGGTGTGCTTGGCCTCAATCTGAGGAGACTGGTCTGTTCGACATGATAAGCCTCAGAGCTGCATTTGGACCAAATATAAAGAATACAGAATTAGGAAAGACAAAAGCCACTGATGAATTTATGTATTTAATCTTCCTCCTACAGCAATTATAAATGAGAGTTAGCTGTTCATTCATACGGCGATTTATTACAAAAGTAATACTTTACAATAAGGTTATATTAGTTAATGTTAGTTAATGCATTAGTTAACATACTAATGGCGAACAATGAACGATGAACAACATATCTCTTAAGCATTACTTAAAGGTGCTGTATGTCAATTTTTGACTCTTCTAAAGCATAAGAATATCATAATATGTTTGCAGATATTTAAGGAACATAACTGAACATTCTTGTTTATCTGAAAAACAATGCTGAAGTCAGATATTCTGCTTTGAAAATGTGAGTTACATGCAGGAACACATGTCTTTGTTTTGGTTTTTTAACCCGTCCAATGCCAGTTTAGACAATTATATTCCAGCACCCCGGGTTGCCTTGGTGGAAAACCACGTATTTCATTCATTCATTCAGAAAGGCTCTCAAAGCATGTGTCTGTGACCGAAATGCGACTTCCGGTGGACAGTAGCACACCCCGAAATAAGACGCAGATTCAGAGTTCCACATGAGGTTGTTATTAATTAGCAAATAACATAATACGTATGTAAACATATATTACGAACGTAAACATTACGTGAGCAGGTTACACTGTAACCGTGTGTCCTAACAACACGCTACGTGATGAGATTTACAGTGATAAGCAATTTGGCTGTTTGCAGCAGATGAAACACGACAGAAATTTAAATACAGCCATTCAGAAAAATTCCATTCTAAAATTTAATTTCAATGATTGACAATGATAAACCAACAATGGTTTATTTTATTTTCAAGATCTGAGGTGTACTATCTGCTGCTGCTTTTAGTAGTATGGCAATAAATGTCTTGTAAAATGGCATTTAAACTCGTATTATTAGCATTCAACACTGAATGAAGCACATGAGGTGTATCTGAGCTGATCATGTCATCAAGTTTTCTGTTCAGCTGCAAAAAATAGAAGCCGTTTCTAATATATCATTTTGAGGTGTTGGTTAGAACAAAAACTCCTTTAAATAGGAAAAATATTCCTTCAATCACATGCCATTGCTTTTATGTAGAACACGATTTAAATCAGCCTTAAATCAGCGTTTACGCTCAATAGTCAAGCACACGCACATCAATCTGGCAATCTGCACTTGCGTTTGATTTGATCCAGGAGTGCAATACCTAGTTCAACCACTGGGTGTCAAACGTACATACTGCACCTTTAATCTTTGTAAATGTTAACCAAACATACATAAACGTGTTAGTGCATTAGTTAACATGCTATTGGTGAACAATGAATTTGTTCAGCATTACATAATGTTTCTGAATGTTAACTATAAAACTTCAGTGAATATAAAATAACATTTTTTAGATGTTAGTATCAGTAGTGTTCAAGGACATCTAGAATATATAAAACCGATATAAACATGTAAACTTGTAGTTTGTCACTTCTGCCTAAATGGATCAACATTTTTTCACGTCAACTCATACTTCAGTTTCTCATCAAATCTTGACCAATCAATTGCTCTCTAGTATCTGACATCCCTATGCCCTTCTCATTTGCTTTTCATTTGATGCGCTTGAGCTCAACTACTCTCACTGGCCGAGCAGTGATGAAAACAATACGCTATTCGCTATTTTTTAAAGGGGAGGAGCTACTCTACGTCCCACCCTCTCTTTGTTTTTCAGCTGAGATTACGTCAAGCATCAAATAAAAAATGCAGATTTCAATGCACTACACAGAACCTTTAACTTGTGTAAACTAGAAAAATTAAGTTTTGAGAATTAGAAAATTTAAGTTGCCACAACTTGAAATATGAAGTTATGAGAGAAAACGTTCTAGCAACTAAAAAATTATGTTATGAAAGCTAGAACAATTAAGCTATGAGGAGTAGAAACTTGCGTCAACTAAAATGATTAAGTTAAATAAAACATAAGTTGCAGTAAAAAATAAGTTTGCAGCTGGAAGGGCATCCGCTGCATAAAAATGTATGCTGGATAAGTTGGGGGTTCATTCCTCTGTGGCGATCCCAGATTAATAAAGGGACTAAACCAAAAAGAAAATGAATGAATGAAAAAAATACGTTTAAAAATTTGTTTCAGTAAATAGAAATATTAAGTTGAGGCAACTAGAAAAAAATTAGTTATGAGAACCTAAAAAATGAAGTTGCTATAACTAGAAAAAATTAAGTTGAGTAAACAAAAAAATTATCAGGCAATTGGAGAAATTAGATTAACTAGTTCATTATTTGTTCATGTTAACTAATAAATCAACTAAAACAAATGTATTATTATATTATAATAAATTATATTTGTAAGTTTGTATTAACAAAGATTTAATATTGCTGAATACAGTAAATGTGTTGTTCATTGTTAGATCATGTAATCTAATCCACTTAGAATACATCAGTTCAAATAAACATTAAGCTGTTAATGTAGAGAGATACATTAGAATGTTAACATAAACAATTGAAGAGTTCAGATGCAAAAACCAAAAAGTGCCATCTGAAATTTTCTTCTAAAATTAGCATTTTTTCAGGCTCCTTTGTCTGGGTTCAGTAATTTCACTTTTATGGTAAAGAATAGGTTGCCCCTTAAACATGAAATAACTGAACATAAACATAAGAGGCTGAGAAAAAAGCTCATCGTAGAAGAAAATTTCAGATGATGCTTAGAAGTTTTTGAATCCGAACTCTTCAAATATTATTTGAACAAATTTCATTGTTCACTATTAGTTCATGTTAACCAACGCATTAACTAACGCATAATGCATAACAATATGTTTGGTTAACATTAACAACGATTAAGAAATGCTTAACAGATTTGTTGTTCATTGTTAATTCATGTAGACTAATGCATTAATACCTAATATAATCTTATTTTAAAGTGGTACAAATGCAACTAATGTATGAAGACTTGCAAATGAAGAGTAGACTTTTTTTTTCTCTTTTTGTCTCACAATGCAAAGCGAATTCATTTCAAAGTATTGAAGTTGAAATGAATAACTAGTCATACAGTGTGTTTGAAGGCTGCATCCCTTTGGTTTACTCTCTTCTTTTCTATTCTTATGTTTTAATGCTCACTTTTGTTAAACATATGTGTCCTACTTTGCCCAACTGGATGACGCAGTCTCTCATGAGGCAGTGAATGAAGATTGACTCACATCTTCTATTATCTACACGAAATGAGGGGTGAATCATAATGTTGAAATGACACACAAAAACAAGTTGATCCTGCATGTACACTGAAATGTAAAAATATATTTTTAAGCAGAATCGTAATTTTCCTTAGAGCATGTGTATTCAGTGATGTTTTTTTTCTTCTTTTGATGTATATTCTATGGGTGTTATAAAGGGAACTGTTTGCATTCACAGAGGATTGTAGTCTTTTATGTTTTGCTGCAGAGAAACCTTTCACTGTTGTTGGGAAAGCTTTGGAGCTGTAGCCTGTCAAGCTAAGCTACCGTTTTAAAAGGATACTGTGCCCAAAAAGCCAAAATGGAAAATAAATGGATTTTTTTCTTTTTTGAACACAAAAAGACAGTTTAAGAAGGAGGGGAAACGGAAGTTAAAGGGAAAAAGTTTTTCACACAAAAATTGAATTTTGAATTTACAGTATGTGCTTTTTCTGAATGTGTGGAGTGAAATATTATTTAATAATGAAGGTTTCAATATTATAGGCATCCTTCTGTCTCTAGAGACAATGGAGTTTGCACCCAGGTCAGTCTGTGGTGGAGTTGCAGTGCCTGCTCTGGCTAAACAGTCCAATACGGGAGCGGCAGGATCTGTTGCATTTGCTACGTGTGAAGCCTATTTTTTTTTAAGAGTATACAAATAGAGTTTCATAGATGAGCTGCATACACTGTAAAAAACACTGGCCACCAAATTAAAGGCCACCTATTTTATGCCTTTTTCAAGATTTAAGATAAATCTTTTGTGTCTCCAGAATGTGTCTGTAAAGTTTCAGCTCAAAATACCCATCAGATTATTTATCATACCTTTTTCATTCATTCATTCATTCATTCATTCATTTTCGGCTTAGTCCCTTTATTAATCAGGGGTCCCCACAGCGGAATGAACCGCCAACTTATCCAGCATATGTTATACGCAGCAGATGCCCTTCTAGCTGCAACCCATCACTGGGAAACACCCATACACTCTCATTCACACACACACTACAGACAATTTAGCCTACCCAATTCACCTATAGTGCATGTCTTTGGACTTGCCCACACCAACACGGGGAGAACATGCAAACTCCACAGAGAAATGCCATCTGACCCAGCCGAGGTTTGAACCAGCGACCTTCTTGCTGTGAGGCAACAGCACTACCCACTGCGCCACCGTGCCGCCCTTATACCTTTTTGTATATTGGAAATTTGAGCTGTTAGGACATTAAAGCTGTTTTTGCTGCCTTTGCCTTTAATGCAAATGAGCTGATTCTCCCCGCCCACCATTCCCACGTGCATTTCAGAGCCATAGAGACCAAGGGGTACTCACTGCAGAGCCACATAGACAGAGCTGAGCTCCAGCAAGGGGGAGCTTGAGCTTCAGCTCCTCCTTGCTGCACTTCTTCTACAAGTGAAGTCACTGGGGGTTGGGGTTAGGGGCGAGGTAGGTACGCATTAAAACAGCTTATAGGAGGAGGAGCTGGAGTTCAAGCTCCCCCTCATTGGAGGTGAGCTCCACCCAAGTGGCTCTGCAGCGAGCACACTCTCATAGAGATCGCTCTGGTGGGTGTAGCCTTCTCCTGCTGCGTCACAGAGGTGCTGATGATCACAGAGAGCTGAACAGATCTTTTAATCCCAGTTGCTTTGCGCATGTCCTGTCTTGTGGATATGATTATACCATTACTATGGAGACATGTTAATATGCGGCTGGCAATGAATTCAATGGGCGGGGAAACCACACTCCTACGTCACGTCGCAGTGGGCCTCAAAAAGGGAGGGATTTGGATCCTATTTTAAGGTCAGAATAAAAAAAAAAGAGATTTATTGTATTTCTATCACTCCAATATGACAGTGGACACACTACACCTACTGTACATGTACACACAGTTCTGTCCAGGGCTTAATTTGTGCCGGAACATTCCGGATCTGGCACCTCTGAGATCTGATCCGATTCCCCTCCTCGACCGCCCTCTTCCCCTATCCGCTGCTCACTTTCTTCCGTGACTCCCCAACCCTCTTCACATTCGTCTGCGACAACCACCCCGCTCTTCACTTTCATCCTTCGTCCACGACACCCCTCCCCCCCAACCCCCCAACCCCACACCCTCTCTCCACTTTTGTGCGTGACACCTCTCCATCCTCGGGTAACATTCCAGATCAGTTACCCCGATCTGTTCAGGGACCTCGCAATTCACAAATTAAGCAATTTTCATGAAAGGTGCCCTTTAATGGTTTTTACAATCTGAAGTTGATTGAACATAAAACTAACATAAAATTAAGCTGTCCCCCAAAAAACTCAAGAATTGTGTTGTTTCAGCTAATTTTGAATAAGTAATTTGAACAAACAGCAAACATAATTTTTTGAGTGTAGAACAACGTTATTATGAATAATACATTACATTTTTTCCACCTAAACTATATGCCTCAAGACTTGTTGCATGATGCCCTCCCTTGTACGTTTGCTATTTGCTACTTTTGTGGTCTAAAAGTATATTTGGTGTTATTGGATCAACACCACAGTGGCTATATGGAGTTCATTTTTATTTATGAGTGAACTATCCTTTTAAAGTAGCTTAACCATAATATCTTGGATATAATTAGAAATTATTCAGTGTTTATCTGAAGGTTTTAGTGTAAAAAAAGATAAAAAGGTTTAAAGAAAGCCACCAAACCAGGCTCATTGGATATGTTCAGTGAATTATACCACTTTTACAACACTGAATGTCCAATGATTGACAATATAAATAATATATATATATATATATATATATATATATATATATATATATATATATATATATATATATATATATATAAACATTTAATCAGATGAATGTGAGTCTAGCAGTGTTTTATCACATTGATTATTGTACTGTATGTATCCTGGCAGTTTGGAAATGAAATGAAATGGAGATTGGCCCTGAATGCTCAATCATTTATGAAAATAATGTGCCACTTTCTGATCTGAACCAATAGTGGTTCCAAAAGCAAATGCAAGATAAAAAAGTGTTTACAGAAGCAGCCATTACATTTTTTATCGCAACATTTGTTACATAAGACTCATAACGAAGGTAAGCTGCATAACATATTGTGCAAAGAGCTGCTAAAAAAACCTGTGTTTATCAGAGAATAATATGTTACGTCCACTAGCGGATATTGTGTGAATAGTTGTTTTTAGTTCAGGTTTTTTGTTGTTTTGTTTTTTATTTCTAGGTTCTGTTTTTTTATTTTTATTTATTTAATTAGAGACCCAGAAAGAGATTATCTCAGCCAGACGATCTGAACATGTTTGTCTGTAGAGGACCATTGATTGTGAAATATAAGGAAATCTCTCTACATACTAAAGGAACTATTCAATTCATAGACAACTCAAGACATATCAGTTTTTATTTATTTATTTTTCATTTATTTATTTAAGTATATGAGCAGGCGACATGGTGGCTCAGTGGTTAGCACTGTCACCTCACAGCAAGGTCACTGGTTTGAGTCCCAGCTGGGTTAGTTGGCATTTATGTGTGGATGCTCAGGTTTCCCTTACAGTCCAAAAACCTGTGGTATTAGTGAATTGAATAAAGTAAATTGGCTGTAGTTTTCCCAGTGATGGGTTGCAGCTGGAAGGGCATCTGCTGCATAAAACATGCTGATACTGTAAGTTGGTGATTCATTCCGCTGTGGCAACCCCAGTTAATAAAGGGACTAATCCGAATGAATGAATGAATAAAATTGGCCATAGTGTATGTGTGTGAATGAGTGTTGATAGATGTTTCCCAGTACTGGAAGGGCATCCGCTGTGTAAAACATATGCAGGATAAGTTGGTGGTTCATTCTGCTGTGGCGACCCCTGATGAATAAAGGGACTAAACCGAAAGAAAATTAATGAATGAAAGTATATGAGCAAATGTTTTAACAATGTAGTGCCACAAAACACAATTACTTCTGCACTGGAGAAGGTAAACATTTGGTCATAAATGTTAATTAATATGAGAAATTCATTTTATCAGCATATAGTGATGTCACAATGTGCATATATATTTGCCAACTCTTTCAGATTGGCTCATTGGCATTTGTACAGGGACATTTGCTTCTTGCTTCGGTTCATTTTCTCATTGCAACATTTAAAAACACAGCAAAATGTGTTTATGCAAGTACATATGAGTAATATGCACATACATATGAGTAAACGGTCTTGTCATTGCTGAGAGTGAACCTGCATAATCCATCAAGATGGACTGACAAGCTTGCTCTGCAGGCTTATTGTGGCTTTATCTGTAGCTGTAATGACATGCGCATACTCTATAGCACAAACGCACACAAACACATATAAAAATCGCCATAGAAAAAATAAGAGACCATTTGAAAATTCTGTTTCTCAGCATTTTTTGTATTTATTAAGAATGGGTTTAGATAGATGGTAATAATTATTTTATTTGATAAAGGTCGGGTATGTCTTCAGAATTAAGACATGTAATGAAAATATTATCTTGTAGAATTGTTTTTTTTCTCCAAAAAATAGTCTAAATAACAGTTGTTTTCATTTGTTGTGACAGAACATCAGGCTTATTCAATCAAATAGGGTTTTCTTAAGTCTTCTGAAGTTAAAACATTGCTAATGTGTTGATTTAAAATCCACTGAAATGTGTCTAAATGCACATTTTCATTATTTTAACAAAAATAAATGCTATAAATAGCAACATTCATTCATTCATTTTCTTGTCGGCTTATTCCCTTTATTAATCTGGGGTCGCCACAGCGGAATGAACCGCCAACTTATCCAGCACGATTTTACGCAGCGGATGCCCTTCCAGCCGCAACCCATCTCTGGGAAACATCCACACACTCATGCACTATGGACAATTTAGCCTACCCAATACACCTGTACCGCATGTCTTTGGACTGTGGGGGAAACCGGAGCACCCGGAAGAAACCCACGCGAACGCAGGGAGAACATGCAAACTCCACACAGAAACGCCAACTGACCCAACCCAGCCGAGGTTCGAACCTGCGACCCAGCGACGTTCTTGCTGTGAGGCGACAGCACTACCTACTGCGCCACTGCGTCGCCATAAATAGCAACATTTTTAATTAAAATTTTGGAAAAAAAATATCACCAGTTGTTTAAAGAATAAAACGAAAATACTTATAAAAAAATATTTAAAAAATATACAAATCCTAAAATCCAAAAAAGGGTGGTCTCATATTTTACTGTATCTGTGTATGTATTAAAGTGGAAGCCAAGGCTCTATTGGGACAGGATTCCTGCTATGCACAGAGAGGACTCATTTTATACAGCTCGTTTACCTTTATGAATTGCTGTACCGCATGGTTCTTTGGTTCATTGGGTTGGATTGCTTTCTCACCTCAACCAGGTTTTCAATCAGGCCAAGACCACCTATTTCAGTTGTCCTCAGATCCATTGTTTTGATGAAGATCTGAGCATGATTGGTGTGGTCACATGCTTATGATAATAATGTAATTTAATGAAAAACAAACTAATTAAAAACAAAACAACAAATGCATCAAATGAGCCAGACATAAAAACGTGATCTGGCATTTCTGTCCCACAAATGTAACTAAAACCGGGAGTGTTAGATCCTAATCAATGTACAAATCTATTTATTGGTGCTGAGTGCCACTGTTGGATACATTATTGAAGTGCAGAATCTTATCGGCATTGATCTTTGCACATTTATTCCTCCTATAATTTCCACTTGCAGTCACTGGTTTTGTCCTCAAAAACATTCTTAGATGACACAGCAAAGACATACAGTATCTTATTTTGAAACGACGCTTCTTGTGCACTTTTGTTCCCTGAGGTTCTGTTCTTACCTGTTGGAGAAAAGCAACAAATTTGCACATGAAGTCCCCAAATATCCAGCCGGGCAGAGGGTAGAGGGTGGCAGTGAACGGCACACAGCACAGCAGGAAAATGATGTCGGTGGCAGCCAAGTTAGCTGAGGAATTAAATATACATGTAAAAAACAATCCATTCCTTTTGAATGTGTGATGTGAGGTGTGCATATCACTGTTATCTTATGGCGGTGTGAGATAAAATGCAGGCAGATATGCAGTACATGAAATAAAGTGAATAAAATAGAAGCAGAAACCTGGAAATTCAGTTTGAGCCACAGAATGTTAAAGGGATAATTCACCCAAAAATAGCATTTCTCCTATTTTTTACTCACTATTGAGTTTTTATGTTCTGTTGAACACAAAAGAAGATATTTTGAAGCATGTTGGAGCATGTAACCATTGAGACATAAAATTTTTGTTACTATGCAAGTTAATGATACAGGTTTTCATTCCTTCTTTCATTTTACTTCAGTTTAGTCCCTTTACTCATCAGGGGTCACCACAGTGGAATGAACCGCCAACTAATCCGCGGATGCCCTTGTATCTGCAATCCAGTACTGGGAAACATCCATACACACTCATTCACACACACACACTACGGCCAATTTAGTTTATTAAATTCATCCGTACCGCATGTCTTTGGACCGTGGGAAAACCGGAGCACCTGGAGGAAACCCATGCAAACACGGAGAGAACATGCAAACTCTACCCAGAAATGCCAACTGACCCATCCGGGACTTGAACCAGCAACTTTCTTGCTGTGAGGGGACAGTGCTAACCACTCAGCCACAGTGTCGCCTTATAGGTTTTCAGCATTTTTCAAAATATCTTCTTTTAGGTTTAACAGAACAAAAAATGCTGGTATGGTCAAGTCAAGGGTGTTTAAATAATGGCTGAATTTTCCTTTTTGGGTGAACAATCCTTTTAATTTGACTTCATTCTCTGTCATGCTCATCAAAAAATCACTGTAGGCAAAAAAAACAAAAAACAACTAAAAATACAAATACAATAAAATGCAATACAACTTATATGCTAAAAAATAATTTCAGAGATCTTTTTTTCTAGTTGTAAGTCATTCAAGTTCCAATTTTATGGCATTTCCTAACCGTGCAATCTGTCTTAAGAGGTCCTTGTGCAGTGTTCCTTAAGGGAATGCAATAATTCATACAATTACATGTCAGCACAACATCCTGTGGCTAATCCATCATATTTAGTCATTAAGAGGTTGAAGCACAATTTATTTCTGTCATTGCGGTACTTGTGCAAATTTAGACTGAACTCAGTGTACCGTCTGAACATATAAGCTCAATCAAAAAAGAAAGATAAAATGCTAATAATTAGTTTAATAGTACTAATAGTTTATTAATATCAATACTGATAATATGGTAACACTTTACAATAAGGTCAAATATATTAATGTTAGTTAATGTTTTTATTAGCATCACTGAAAAAATGATTCAAAGATAATTCCATGGATTTACTCATTTTTCACAAAAGTTAAGTGATTATAAATTTATTTGAGCTAAATTTAAACACAAATTAAGTTAAACATTACTAAATTTAATTTTACACATTAAAAATTGTTTGCAACAATTTTGCAGACATAATTTTTTCAGTGATGAACAAGCACTGAACAGTACATTAATTACTGTATTTGTTCATGATTGTTAATGTTAAAAAATACATTTAAGTCATGTTAAATCACGGTGCATTAACTAACTGTTAACGAGCATGGATTTGGATTTTAATAAGGCATTAGTAAATGTTGAACTTTAACATAATTAATAAATGATTAATAATGATTAATTAACATGATTAATAAATGCTCTACAAGTAGCGCTCATACTTAGTTCATATTAGTAAAAACATTATAGTAAAGTGTGACCATTAATGTTAATTAATTTATTCACCTTTCATACATAAAAAGAACCTCAAAGTGCTTCATAGGCATAAAAACATTTACATAAAACATTTAAAATTAGTTAGATTACTAATTAAACAGTTAATGTATAGTTAATATGATTGAAAATAATTAATAACATGATAAAAAATAATAATAATGCACAAAAGAAACTATGAAAACATTGAAAAAATATTTTCAAATGTTTTTTTTATTAAATATTATTTAATTTTTTTACTTTGGTCTTTTTTCCACCATTTTTAAAATGTTCCTAATGTTATTTTCAAAATGAAAGATTATGATTTAGTAAAAGGTTTGGCTCACCGATGTAAAAGTTAGTAGCCGTCCTCATCTGTCTGTGTTTGGAGATGACATAAATCACCAGTGAGTTTCCGATCAGCCCCACTAGCATGATGAGAGAGAAAAAGAGCGGCACCAGCCATGCATCGGTTAGGAACGGGTGCTCCCCGTCCTCCGTATCCTCCATAGAAGAGTTTCTGAAAGAGTCATTCAGAAGCTCACTAGAATTCCAGTCTTCACCAGAAAACATGATTTCAGATTGCAATAAAAACTTACAAAAAATAGAAAAAAGTGTCTTTTTTATTCCTCCAGAGACAGAATCCTCATGCCCACTATTCCACAAAACTTGATCTTCATCTGAATCTGGTGTTGTGTGTTCATAAGTCTCACACTTAAAGAATTGTGCAGGTTGACAGGTCTTTCGAGAGAGACGATCGCCGTAATTTGACTTCTCTTCAGCTCTTTAAAAAAGGAGCCCTGCGAACAGCATCCACTCAAAGGCAGAGTGGATTGGCTCCCATTGGCTTTATACAGAGTCTCTACACACGTGGGCTACGCAATGATTGTAGAATGAAGAGCTGATGTCAGGTCGCCTAGCAACAATTTTAAGTCTCTCTCTCTCTCTCTCTCTCTCTCTCTCTCTCTCTCTCTCTCTCTCTCTCTCATTCCACTGCTCCGTGCACAAAGAGAGGAAAATATAAATGTGTTATTTACCCTGCAATATACACATAGCCTAAAGATACGAAAACCTGTGCAATCAGAGTGATCAATTTGGTCTATCACAACACATAATTCTAACCTACAAGTTATTGGCCACAGCATGGACATACACAATTACTGCTTCTTGGGACTGTTCACTATACACATCAAGGCAAATTGCTATATAGGGTCCTTTGTTGGGCTCCCGTTACTTTATTCCTTTGAAAATGGGGTATATGTGTGCTCTTTGGTGCAAATCGAAGCATATTGAAACTATGAATGTGCAATTCAATCAGACCGACCTAAGGTGTTGGAGAATAAGCCCACCAATCATGGTTGAATCACACAGTTACTGCTCAGAAAAGAGCACAGGGGTCCGTCTGAGCACTGATGGAGACTTGGAGATTGAAAGTTCCTTCTATTAAAATAAATAAATAAATAAATAAATAAATAATCTCTACTTTATAGTTTATCCACGGCTGACATCGGATAGTTATAATGAAACATTTGATTATTTGACAAAGTGCAAAAATGCAATGTAAATATTTGAAATATTACAGTTTTTACAATGGCTATGACAGTTTTTTTCAATACATTTAACAAGTTTCCTAAACTCTTAACGCACCAACACACCTAAAACACACAATTGGCAACGGGTTAATTTCATGCTCAAAATCACACATTGTAAACTAAACCGCAAAACTAATTTTCAAAATACAATAATATACAAACAAACTACACCTTGTCTAACAAAAAACTGCAAACATGTTTAAAAATCAAATAATTATTCAAAACACTAACACATGTTCTCTTCCAACAGGAATGAAAACAGAAAAATTGATTTAGTCAATCATAACACATTGAAAAAAAAACAAAACACTATTATCAGCTGAAAGGACAGAAACTGCATTATTTTATGTGTCAGGTCTGCCCTTACATTTGAAGCCTCTCTACATTTTTGTTTTGTTGGGTTTAGTAAATGCATGCATTTTGTTTCTTTTGCTGCAGAAATTCACTATAAAAAATGAACGATCATATCAGAGTAGCTTTATAAAATCTACAGTTTATGTAAAAAAATAAAATAAGATAAACAGAATTGCTGCAGTACAGACTTTATTTGCAAAAGGACATTACTGCAAGATATACAAACAGCAAAAGCACCGCAATTATAATAAAAAAAAACCCAAAGTAATCTTTTATTCTGCCCGGTCGTCTGCATTTGGCCACATATTCTCATCCAAATCACACCTGATATCTTCTCTGGCAAGGCATCATGGGAAGAATTCTCTTGTTGTTCCTTTTCCACACAAGATTAGCCCAAAGAGCCCTTTTTTAGAACAAAAAATCTGCTGTGATTCATGAATTTACATAACTGCTATACGCTGTTTCTCATTGGCAATGGAATAAAATACAGGGAATATATTTGTGTTTCAATTCACAAAATGAACAGCTGTTCACTTTGACTTAGCCTGAATAAGTTATGTTTAGAACATGATGTTATCTGTTCAAGCATTTGAAATTGGTGTTAACTGTATGCATTTTGTATCAAAGCAACAAGAAATGTGTTAATTGTATAGCCTACAAAGACTTATGTTGTACTAACCATGTAAAGACTTTAGGAAACTTGTTAAATGTATTGAAAAACTGTCATAGCGATTGTGAAAACTGTAACAAATACATTTATTCATTCATTCATTCATCTTCTTTTGGGCTTTGTCCCTTAATTAATGTGGGGTCGCCACAGCGGTATGAACCGCCAACTTATTCAGCACATGTTTTACACAGCGGATGCCCTTCCACATCTATTAGACATCTTTTAAAAACAAAAAATGCTGAAACCATTGACTTAAACAGTATTTGTTTTCTAACTATGAAAGTCAATGGTTACCTGTTTTCAGCTTTCTTTAAAATGTCTTCTTTTGTGTTGAGTAGAGTAAAGAAACTCCTAATGGTTTGAAACCACTTGAGTTTGAGTAAAGAGTTAGCACATTTTCAGTTTTGGTTGAACTATATTTTTAACATTATTTAATGTGGTGATGGTGAATGCTTAATCCTAATTGGATGGGGGGGGTGCAGTTATCAGAAAAGTGCACACACTTTTAAAAAAGGTGAAAGAAAGAAAGAAAGAAAGAAAGAAAGAAAGAAAGAAAGAAAGAAAGAAAGAAAGAAAGAAAGAAAGAAAGAAAGAAAGAAAGAAAGAAAGAAAGAAAGAAACTATTTTCACAACCATGTAATATAGGATACTTTTTTGTTCCCCAGACCTTCGTGAAAAGTTTACAGTATATATTTCATATGTGTAGAACAATTTCATAATCTAAAGAACTTTTCTAAATTAATGAACATTTTGTGAAATTAAAAGATTCCCATGAATGTTAAAAGCTCTTCGCAGAACCGCCGATGCGAATAAAATTTTTTTATAAGTGTGCATAAAGAGTATCAGACAGGTCTTAACTGTATTTACCTCTGTATCAGTCAGTAAACAGTAATCAGTAAACCAGCTCATGCATTTTCAGTGAACTGTGAGAGGTCAAGATGTCATTCTATACTCGCTGCCTTCAAGATGTGCCACAGGTCAACATCAGTGGTCAACACAACCTGGCCCAGGCAAACTCTAAAGGAGGGCAAACTCAGGATGTGAAGCCCTGTGTCATATCTTTGACATTTGAACACATTAGCCAGGATTCCATCCTAAAATGAAACAAATCTTTTAAATTTTTTAAAAAAAAATAGTGAATTCAAATTTGATGCGTTGTTAAATGGCTTTATTATGGTTAGAATGACGTAAAGTTTAATATTGGTGTCCTAGTAAACAACTTTACATAAGTCAAGCATATTAGAGAAAGCAGATTAGTCACATAGGTATAATGTTCTATAAAAAAGTTCAATAAACATGTTTTCCACTCACTTCCAAAACCAGCTCAAGCGAGTGTAAAATATCTTTTGCAAATCAAGACATTTTTATTCCAAATTTGGTGTTTCCATCATATTCAATACTCAAAGTGTGCTTTAGCACAGGGTGGTGGACCCTGATTTTTTTCCAGCTTATTTGTCAGTTAATCTTTAAACTGTAAACTGGTCTGAACCTGAACAAACAAAGAGAAAACTGAAGTCATTGTGTTTGGGAACAGAGATGAGGTTCTCAAGGTGAATGTGTACCTTGGCTCAAAAATAAGGTCAAGAATCTTGGTGTGACTCTGGAGTCAGATCTGAGTTTCAATAGTCATGTCAAAGCAATTAGTAAATCAGCATACTATCATCTCAAAAACATTGCAAGAATCAGATGCTTTGTTTGCAGTGAAGACTTAGAGAAACTCGTTCCTGCTTTTATCAGCAGCAGGGTAGATTACTGTAACGGCCTCCTCACGGGCCTTCCCAAAAAGACAGTCAGACAGTTGCAACTCATCCAGAACGCTGCGGCCAGGATTCTGACCAGAACCAGGAAATCAGAGCACATCACACCTGTCCTCAGGTCTTTACACTGGCTCCCAGTTACATTCAGAATAGATTTTAAAGTATTATTACTTGTCTATAAATCACTAAATGGCCTAGGACCTCAATACATTACAGATATGCTCACTAAATACAAACCTAGAAGAACACTCAGGTCTTTAGGATCATATAAACTAGAAATTCCAAGAGTTCAATCAAAGCAGGGTGAATCGGCTTTCAGCTACTACGCCCCTCGCTGCTGGAATCCCAGAAATGATCAGATATGCTCCAACATTAGGCACATTCAAATCCAGACTGAAAACACATCTGTTTAGCTGTGCCTTTACTGAATGAGCACTGTGCTACGTCCGACAGATCGCACTATTATGTTTTTCTCTTCTTTTTCATTCTTTTACAACCTGTTTTAACATATTTTTTATCTGTTTTTTTTTATCTGTTTTTATTTTTTTTTTTTTCTTACACTTGTCTTTTTATTCCTGTTAATGTAAAGCACTTTGAATTGCCACTGTGTATGAAATGTGCTATATAAATAAACTTGCCTTGCCTAGCCTTGCCTTGAACATTAGTTCATGTATTAAATCATGAAAAAAAGACTTTATAGTAAATAAATAGTGATTTATGTAAATTATATGTTTATAAGATGGAATTCTTGAATGCGAATCTAATCTAGTATGTGCCAGGGGGTATAACAGCAGTGAAAATCCAGCAACACTGTTTAGTGGCATTGCATAAACACTATATTTCATTTCTCCATCTAGCAGTTCAACTCGACTGGCACAGATGGTAGAAGGTAGTCACTTAGCTAAGACTTCAGATTAGATTGGTTTGCTTTCCGAATTGTCATTTGCTGATGCATGTGGCCACGGTTGATATGGCCAGATGTTTGCAATATCTCTTACATTCAGCAGTTCAGTAGGCAAGAATGTATGCTGCCTGCAGGTGAACCTCAGAGTTGAGCGTTTGATATTTTTTCAATTTGTATTTTTATTTAAAGATTTATTTTTGGCCTTTTTTAGATAGGACAGTATGGAGACAGGAAGCGAACTTGGAGAGAGAGAGAGGGGGGTAGGGTAGGGAAATGTCCTTGAGCCGGGATTCGAACTCGGGACGCCCTGACGTGCTACTGCACAATATGTCGACGCGCTAACCACTAGGCTATTGCGCCGACCAATTTGTATTTTTTTAATAAATATATTCATTTTGAAATTAATTTTTGTAGAGCACTTTTAACAAAAATGGTAGCAAACACATTTGTTTAGTAACAAACAAACAATGAAAGTGAGTGGTAAAATTTACATTGAAAAAAAAAATTGTTGACTTTATTTTAAAAATTGAGTAAACCTGCTGCTTTTAAAGCGATAAATTGACATTACTTAAAAAAAAAAAGCAAATGTGTTGCCTTTACATGGTTAAGTAAATGTGTAAGTAAACTACAGTATGTGCATAATTATAAAAAATAAGTTAAGGCAACTTAAAAGTTCCAAGTTACAATAAATAGAAACTTTAAATAAAGTCAACTTTTAGTTTTTAAGGCAACGAGTTTACTCACTTTTTTTTATTAACTGGTTCAGTTGATCACTTACAGAAATGATAGTAGAAAACAACATGAGAGAAACATTGTTCACCAGCATCAGTGAGGGAGAGAGACGTTAATGGGATCAAAGATTTGTTTAAGGTGTCTACCAGTTAGTTGAACCAGATGACTCAACATTAAAAAAATAATAACAATAACCTATGACAAAAGTAGTCATTAATCATCTTTAAATGCCATTTCCACTCCTATAATAAAATTATACAATTATGCCTGGAAAAGTACTGAAATAAGGTTAAACAGGCATAGAGATGAAACTGTGGTATTATCACAAGATAGCACTCATCTCTCATTTTTGTGTGGATTTAAATATAATAATTCATGTGTTTTTGAATAACTTATGTATAATAATAATGATTTATTACATTATGTTTATAATATGTTACTTGTTTTTTTGTGATGACAGTGAAAAAATCAGTCAGTTATTAGCGTTATCAGTGGTTATCAGCTGATCGATATGGGCCAGAAGGGGCTTTCTGTGCCCATGCTCAAAAGGCTGTTATCATCCATCCACATGGTTAATCAGCTATAGATCACATAAGGCTGGAAGTTAACGAGAATTATTTATATTATTTATTAAATTTCCCATTAATTGCATTTTATTAACATCTACCCCTACCCCAACCCTAAACCCAGCCGTCACAGTAATGTAAAAACAGATCTGGACCTGAGACTTCTCTATTAGTACAGCTGATTAACCATGAGAATTATTTATATTATTTATTAAATTTCCTATTAATTGTATTTTATTAAAGTCTACCCCTACCCCAACCCTAAACCCAACTTTCACAGTAAAGTAAAAACAGATCTGGATATGGAGTCTTCTTTATTAGTATAGCTGATTAACCATGTGGATGGATGATAACAACCTACTGTGCATAACCAGTAGGTGCAGAAGGCCCCTACTGGTCCATATCTGTCAGCTGATAATCACTGACAACGGCTGTTATCGAGTGATAACATTCGAATTGGGTGAAAAAAAAGCTAATCTGTTTTAAGATGAAACTGCAAAAGGTTTACTTGTGTATATTTGTATATTTTAAAACTTTTATTTTAGCTTAGCATAAATCATTGAATCAGATTAAACCATTTTCAAGAGGTCACACTTAGCTGATGATTGATTATAAAGCAAGTTTGGCATGCTGTCCCGGGAGAGAGCCCTGAGCTCAAAAGGTCCTTGAGCCCTGGGCTCCCTCCCGTTTGCAGGGCGAGTGGGGAGCTCTGAGCTCAGGTAGATCTCGAGAACTCCCCACTTTTTGATAAGAGTTGATGACAGAAATTAATTGCTTTGCAGAGATATGCTGATGGATAAAAGTTTGGCTAGTGCTAAATTTAGATTGTTCAATTAACTTGTAGTGGATGTTTTTTTTTTTTTTTTTGGGGATCGTGGGAGGAAACCGGATACCCCGGGGGAAACCCACTCAAGCACGGGAAGAACATGCTAACTTCGCACAGAAACGACAACCAGTCTGAAAAAGGACTAGAACCAGTGACGCTCTTGCTGTGAGGCACCAGTGCTAATCACTGGGCCACCGTGCCGCCCTATGAAAGGAAAAGAGGAGGAGTAGGGGTGGAAGGGGGGATTCTTCAAATCGAAGATGACTGTAGTAAGAAACCCTGGCTCTTTATAGTGGGTTAGGGATCGTCTGATTGGTTGGTCATACATGGTTAATGCATGACCAGCCGTGTTCAATCATAATCACGTGATCCTCTCAAAATTAGTTTATAAATAAACTTCACATATTTTCGCTTAAAAATGTAAAAAAGAGATTTGATAATTTTCCTATTTATGATGAGGGCGACACGGTGGCGCAGTGGGTAACGATGTCGCCTCACAGCAAGAAGGTTGCTGGTTTGAGCCTCGGCTGGGTCAGTTGGCGTTTCTGTGTGGAGTTTGCATGTTTTCCTCATGTTCATGTGGGTTTCCTCTGGGTGCTCCGGTTTCCCCCACAGTCCAAGGACATACAGTAGGTAAATTAAAATAAGCTAAATTGGCCGTAGTTTATGTGTGTGAATGCAAGAGTGTATGCGTGTTTCCCAGTGCTGAGTTGCAGCTGGAAGGGCATCCGCCGCGTAATAACATGTGCTGGATAAGTTGGCGGTTCATTCCGCTGTGGTGTGGTGACCCCTATTTATGACATAGAATGAAAAGTTGCTGGTTTCAATATCAATAATGCTAAATAGGAACTATATTCTTGCCAGTGTAATAATCAAGAAACTTTACTGCCACACCATGGCTGCAGCAGGAGCAATAATATCACGCATTGCTTAAAAATAAAACTATTAACCAAAAACGCTGAGTGTTTTTTTAAGAAGCATTTTAAAAGTGCCTAAAGAATTTGCTTCCGATGTCTACTGGGAGAGTAGACATCAGAACGATGCTTCAATTTCTACCGATTTCCTATGTGTTTTGTTAACACGTCCTTTAACTCACTCAGACACACATTGAAACTAAATGAATCATTCATGCAACCAGTCGTAGTCTGATCGCTCTTCCACTAAACATTTCAGCATGTTACACCTCGCGGGCCTAAAGGTTTAACTGAACATTCAGGCTTCAAAACTTAGTATGCCTGTCTGCTGGTTTTGAAGGTCACAGAAACCATAAATTTGTATTCTGCCGCTGGCGTTCTCTGAATCTCTGGGGACTCCTGCAGCTCAGCATTCAGATGTACTGACGGGCTCAGCTTCAAAAGTGTCAGGTCCACGGGCCATGTTCGCCGTGCTTCTGGGAGGCCATAATTTCACAGCCACACTGGACATCATATCTGTTTCACCACAGGCACGTTGAGTATTATTTGTAGATACTTGACCATGAAAATTGCCGACGGTTGGGCTGCATCGATATAGTGTTTAGAAATCCTGTCATGAAATATGTATGCCCCGCAGCAAAGAAGACAATCAAAAATATAAATGTATGATGCCATGTAGACATACAGAAGAAAAAGCCTTGGGCTGGAAATGTAGCTAAAGCACTCTTCAAAATCTAATTACCATACACTATATTTTGTGAAAAGGATTTTTAGTTATTATTCTTAACCTTTGTGCGAAAGAGCATTGCTCTGACCTTTTCTCTGTCAATGGTTGTGTCCTGCCAGTGGAATGGATTCTAGTATGTGCCAGGGGATATAACAGCTGTGAAAATACAGAAATTCGGTTTAGTGCCATTGCTTAAACATTGCACTCCATCCAACACCTGGATTGGTGCAGATGTTTGAAGGTAGTCTCTTAGCTATTAGACTTTACATAAAATTGGTTTGTTTTCAATTTGTAATTTCTGGAAGCCTCTAGTCATGGTTCACGAGACAAAACAATTAAGAAAACTGAAAGGGGGAAAGTAATTGATGCTCCACAACTTTTTTTTTTTTTTTTTTCATTTTAGAGCAGCCTTATGTGTTGGCACTGATAGGATGACAAACATCATTTGCATGAAGCAACTGAAGCAAACACACTGAGTTCCTAAAGGCTATTTAAAATGTTAATTTATAAAAAGTGTATTCTGCTACATTAATTTTGTCGATATTTTGGTGTATGCTGTCTGCACATAGATGGCTTCAAAGCTAAAACATTTTCCAGAAATAGTACAGCACAACTGGCTCATAGATGTGTTGGATAAATACATTAGTGGAGGAAATGCTCACTGGCTACTGTTGCACTAAAATTGGCTGAATGTGGAGGCAATTTGAGTAAAGTGTACTCATATGATCTCGTTCATATGAAAACGCATGATTTTTAAAAAGAGGTTTGTCCCCAAACCCACTGCTAACCCTTCCCCTTATTGTTGGATGATTAAATATACTAAAATGAGATCATACAAATTAGCCACTAAATCAAAAAAATAGAAATTGCCATGAGAAACATGAGAAACATGTCTGAAATTATTTGAACATAGGCGCATTCTGAAAACGTACCCCTATATACATTTCTGGAGATCGCAAAATACATAGCCAGAGGAACGTATGGCTGCATTTCGTCTTTAAAACAAATGCTAGAGGGCGGTATGATGTCGTTCCTTTTTGTGCCTACTAGCTGACTGCTTACCTGCGTGTGGACAGCTTTTCCGCTGTTACTAGTTTGTCCAGTGGCTCGCTGCGTACTTCGGAGAATTTGAGACGCCGAGCTGACTGTGACAACAGGGATCGAGTCTGGCAAAGAACGGTTGCAGAAAGCAGATAAGACAAAAATAAAAGCTAAAAAATAAAATAAAATAACAGGGTGAGAATGTGTCAAAATCGGAAAATATGGTAAAAATCAGGCTGCCGCGAGGCCTTTTCTTTTTTTGGATTGCTTTTGAAAATGCTGTCAGTTGGGTTTAGGAAAGTGGGTGGGCACTGGTCAATCGGTGCTTTTTAAAACACTATCGGTTGGATTTAGAGAAGGGGGTTAGTGTGGGGGGGGGGGGTCGGTTGGTTGGTCAGACAGTGGCCTCTGCTGGATTTAGGCAAAACAGCATGCGTGAATGGCACTCATGAGAGAAATTTGAGATCTCAAAAAGTGTACACAGCTGCCTCTGGCAGATTTGTGAAAATAAAAACTTCAAAAATGTAGCTCCTAGGATGTATTTGGCACTCTCCAAAAATGTATATAGGGGTATGTAATCAGAATGAGCCTGGGTTGAATGCTTTGAACTTTTTGACATGATATTAGACCAGCCGCAGCACCAGCCTGAACCATGATACGAGGCAGGATTCACAAATTCATGTTGTATAAACCAATTTCTGACTTGGACCTTTTTCAAATCTTGTTTTGTCAAAGTTTGGCGAGCTGTGAATTTTACCCAGAAAGTAATTTTGCTATTAATAGACACCTAATAGATGTCCAAACATAGACATAGCTAAAGCAAGGCTAAATGTGTTCTTCTAGTGAAACAAATGTCTAACAATAGTCCAAAAATAGAAAGAAATGTCTAATCTGTCTGTTTGATGTCTATTTTTGAACATTTGTTAAACATCTATGAGAATTTCACTGAAAGCCAAATTTATCTTTGTTTTAGCCAATATGGCTAAAACACACACACACACACACACACACACACACACACACACACACACACACACACACACACACACACACACACACACACACACACACACACACTTGCTGGGTAGCCTCATTTTCAGCTGGCAGAAATGTTAGTGGTGCGCCCTTTTGCTGCTGTAGCTCATCTGCTTCAAGGTCTGTGTGTTCAGAGATGCTCTTCTGCAGACTTTGGTTGTTATTTGAGTTACTGTTGTCTTTCAGGAAAGAATTCAGAATTAGTTTAAGGCATCCTTGTTACATGTTTCATGTACTTACTACAGTAATTACAATTAATGCAACATGCATTTTAACCCTAACCATATATTGAGTACATGTAATTAATTCAAATTACTCAGTAGTTAAATGAACATGGTGGCACAGTGGGTAGCGCTGTCACCTCACAGCAAGAAGGTAGCTGGTTCAAGTCCTGGCTGGGTCAGTTGGCATTTCTGTGTGGAGTTTGCATGTTCTCTCCGTGTTCGCGTGGGTTTTCCTTCAGGTTCTCCGGTTTCCCCTACAAGTCCAAAAACATGCGCTATAGGTGAATTGGGTAATCTAAAATGTCCATAGTGTATGTGTGTATGTCCTGGTCCGCAAGGTTGGGGGTTGAGTGTTGGGCGTTGGGCTAACAACCCACCTCATAAAAATGAGATGTTACATGCCACCAACATGATGCGGCTAATATCAAATTCGATATAAATGGCCCTGGGAGTAGGTAAGTTAAATGAACAGTTTCACTGTAACAAGGACACCTTATCAGAAAGTGTACCATTCCTTTCCGTTTTACACTTACTGTATCAAAATTTAATCTTTATTCTAATATTCTGATCTAAATTAATTGTGCTAATTAATATATATATATATATATATATATATATATATATATATATATATATATATATATATATATATATACTGTATATAGAAAGAAAAGAAAAATACAAAAATAATAAATTAATAAATGATTTGTTGCTTAAAATAGATCTACTAATGATGGTCACTAAGCAACCAATCCCACCAGGTACAGTATGTACAATCTGGGTCAATTTATATTAACACAGCTCTGCGAAAGTGTTCATTCCTCATAACACATTTTCTCTATTTGTTGTGTATTTCTACTCCATAGGGTAGACGGCAGCTGCAAGAGTGCTCTGATTTACACAACCATACCTCAGTGTCTTTTAAAAACAAGTCACATCATAGAGAGTTTTCTTCTGTAGCAATTGCTTGGAGAAGACAAACCCATCAGTACTCCAGGTAACAGCCAGACCGCCGGCTTCAATTCCACAGTGAGTCTCACTTCAATCTTAAAGCCAGTGTCAAAAGAAAATCTATCCACCCCATTAAAGCTAAACCCCTTCTTCCAGCCTTTCCTCAACTTATTCATCAGATCTCCACATGCACCTCAGAGAATGCAGTCAAGCTGGCCATGATGAGGCTACCAGACTGTTGAATAGCATGTGCCGCCAGCATCATGAGAGCAGCATGTTGATGGATGAAATGATTCAGTGCCTTGTAAGTTTTTCGGAAAATTGTCGCATAATGATTGGTAAGGAAATATGGCAGGAGGAAGGGTGATGTCACCCGAGTTTCATTATTACACACAAATCATCACCACCACCATATGGGCATACTTACTTACTCCCAGGGCCGTTTATATCGAAGTTAATATTTAGCTACACCATGTTTTGGTGATTTGTAACATCTAATTTTTATGAGGTGGGTCATTAGCTCAATGCTAAACCCTCAACCTGGAGGATCAGGACATACACACATACACTACGGGCTTACCCAATTCACCTATAACACATGTCTTTGGACTTGTGGGGGAAACTGGAGCACCCAGAGGAAACCCACGCCAACACAGGGAGAACATGCAAACTCCACACAGAAATGCGACCTTCTTGCTGTGAGGTGACAGTGCTACCCACTGCCGCACGCCATGCCCCTATATGTTTGTTCTAATAAATCACACATACATCACATTATTTAGGCTGCTTTACATGCTTTCAGGCAAATTAAGATGAAAGGTGAAATAAACAAAACTAAATTAAGCTAAACTAAACTAAATCAGTTATACTACAGGTCTGTTGAATACTTGATTCTGTTTGGCTGTTGGACATCCAATTATTTTCAGATAAACACACAGCTAAAGTAGTTCCAGGCAGGTATTGACCACATTTCATACAGTTCCATATCACCACTCCCAGACTGTAAACCCCACTGTTGCCATTACTAAAGATATTAAGTTATTATAACTTGACATTACTTAAAATACCAAGTTTTGCCATCAAAACTTAAACAGGTGTGTTTAACTTACTCATTAGTGCAGCAAAAAACTTAACATTTAATTTCTTTAAATGGTTCACCATATCTCTGTTTAAAATGATTGGTTGCGCTTGAAATTTTGCCTTGAAACTGTGCTGATTGGTCGATATGTTATATGACAGAAGGTGGTCATTTTGCTTGTGATGCTAGATTTTGCTGAAGTGCAGCAGGACAGAGGCACTACCTGAACCCATCTGACGAAAGAGAAAAGCTAAATTAGTAAGTAGATATTTAAATGCTTATTTACTTTTTTCTTAATTGATATACACACAGGGGTGACACGGTGGCGCAGTGGGTAGCGCTGTCACCTCACAGAAAGAAGGTCACTGGTTAGATGTTATGAAACACCAACATGGTGCTGCTAAATATCAACTTCGATATAAACAGCCCTGGGAGTAAGTAAGTAAAGAATATAAAAGCTAAAACATTTGGAAGTTTAATCTATTAACCATTTTAAGTTATCTGTACTTAAACGTTTAAGTTAAGTCAATGAAGAGACCACATTTGGTCAGCTCAACTAATTGAGTTGTCGATTTCCTATTACTCAAACGAACTGAGGGAATCACTTTCCGCAAATAATTTGAGCAGTAACTTATTAGCGTTTACAGTGCAATGATTTCAGTTATTTCACAGCTAACAGCAGCCAAAAATAATAGCCAGAGCAAAACAAACAAAGGTCTTAGGATGATTTCTAAAAAGGAAATAGAAACATGTCACAGGAGTGGTTTTAGAGGTAGAAAAAACCCTATAACAAACGTCTCGAAAAACAACATCTGAACAATACATAAGGTGTGATAACTGTGAGTAGATTCATTGACTCCAGTCTTTTGAATTCTTAGAAAAGATTTCTTAGAAAGCTCTGCTTCACATCATTACCACATCAACACCTTAGGTCAGAATAATTCAATCGGTTGCTGTCAGTTATTCCTTACATAACCCACAATGGAGGGAATAGCCTACATGTCACAATGTGTTAACTCATTACTAACAAAAGTAAAAGGTATCTAACAAAAACTAAAGGGTATGCTCATGGGCGTTGCTAAGCCTATTTTAGGGGGGCTTTAGCCTCCCTATATTTCTGCTCAGCCCCCCTAAAACTTTTGCGATTAGCTCATAAACTGTCATACCCCAATGTTATGAAGGAGCAATTTGATTTCCCATCTACTGTTTCCTCAGTGCTTACCTAATAATCACAGCTGTTTCCTCCAAGAAATATAACTCTTAAACATTTCACTATTTTTATTTCAAAACGAACTACCATACCATAGGATTAAACACAGTGACAGAACCACTTAGTGGATGAACTCATTTTAACTGGAAGAGTCACTGACAGAGATAGAAACATTATATCTACAAACACCATTTATATATATATATATATATATATATATATATACATATATATTCATTCATTCATTCATTTTCTTGTCGGCTTTGTCCCTTGCGGGGTCGCCACAGCGGAATGAACCGCCAACTTATCCAGCACGATTTTACGCAGCGGATGCCCTTCCAGCCGCAACCCATCTCTGGGAACATACATACATATATATATACATACATACATACATACATACATACATACATACATACATACATATATATATATATATATATATATATATATATATATATATATATATATATATATATATATATAAGGAGCTGAGCCCCCCTAAAATGAAAATCCTAAAATCGCCCCTGGGTATGCTTATATGACATAAATGTTTTTTCTTTTGTAGTTTTAAGAAGCTTAGGGTATAGATGTCAATGCTGTAAGACCATTATCCTTTTTCAAAGATTTGTAATAATATTAATAGTTGGTTGTTATGTCATTTTGAAACAATCCAGTAGTCTGCTATTGTTTTGTTTAGAGGTGAAACTGATTGGCTACTGATTGCTGATTGATAATCACTTCTTTAATTCCTTTATTTGCTTCATTGTCTATGTCTGGAGCAGTTTAAATGCTGATTACATGGTGAGATACAAGTTGGCTTTAAATAACTCTTAACAATGTTTGTTATTAGAAACTCTTCATTCTGCATACATTTGCTTTCGGACAGTTTGGACCCCTCTGTCTACAAAGAGAATATTCCCCTAAATAAAGCTCCAGGCAAGTGTTGGCAGATTTGTTCAGAAAAGTAAGTACACAAACACTTTTTAATGCTTAGGAAGACTTTTTAAAGAAGAAATTGTACCCTCACAGACAAAAACAAACACATAGAATAAGGTAACATGGCAATACTGCAAAGGAGATTGAGAGATTTTGTGAAGGCTGCTTTAAAAAAATACATTCATGTTTAAAATGTTCAGACTGTTTAGTGGATAAATATTTTACGCTCAACAAGGCTGAAACAAATGTTTAAAAAGTGCATTAAATACAGCTATATTGTGAGGCATATGTTTGTAGGCATATTTTAATATATTTATAAGGTTATATATTCCTGGAAAAGCAGAATTTTCAGTAACACTAATCCAGTCTTCAGAAGAGATGTCATGGTGAGGAGGTGTTCTATATAATATCTGTGGATCAGGGAACTGCAATCAGTAAGAAGACATTCACTTCTTACTTTTACCTCAAATCTCAAGTCTCTTTCACCTCAAATTATGTGCACTCTTCTCTTTTAAATAGCTAAAATATTTGCACTGTGTATCTTAGATAATAATAATAATGATAAACATTTGACCACCAGTATAATGATTCATATCATTGTAAGAGCATGATTCGAGATAATAAATATTCATACCGCAGTATGAAACTGGCAGATGTAACCTACCAATACATTGTGCATCTTCAAAAGATGTTTTTCTGGTAAAAAAAAAAAAAAAAAGTTTGTATCTATAGTCTAAAAAAAGTCATATTAGGATGATAGTGTGTTTTAAGACATGTCTATATGCTTCTTTCTGGAATGCAAACATGTCAGATTTTTATATCAAAAGTAGGTCTTTAAATCTTTGAGAGTCTGTTAAAATAGCTAACCAAAGATTACTGTAGGTCAGAATTCACTAAACTATCCCTCAAAACAGTGAACGTTTGATTAATAAATGAGATACAATTGAATTACATACATGCATTTGGTTTACTGAAGCATGTATACTGTATAATTCACAGACTGATAGCTATGCTACAAGCTGTTTGTCAGTGTCACATTGTTTCAGAAATCACTGTATCATACAAATTTGCAGCTCCAAAAAAAATATATATATATCATGAAAACGGTTGAACAGTACTTAAAAGGCACCTATTTTACCCCTTTTTCAAGATTTAAAATAAGTCTTTTGTGTCTCCCAGAGTGTATATGTAAAGGTTCAGCTCAAAACACCCATCAGATTATATATTATACCTTTCAGAATATTGGATTTTCTGTTCTGAACACAATGTAGCTGTTTTTGTGGCCTGTACCTTTAATGCTGGTTCTCCCCGCCCACCTTTCCCACATGCCTGTCAAAGTGTGCCTCAATCTACGCATCGGTTGCATCAGATTAATAGCACAGTGACAGACATGAAGGAAGCAGATCTCACTTAACGTTTGATTGAAATACTACAGTAAGAACTTTCCCAATGATTATTTGATGTATTTCTTGTGGAGTTAATTTAAGTTTTTCAGCGACGATGAGTCATGCACAATGTAGTTACGAAGTTCACGCGCACACACACAGCAGGCACATTTAACTTTGCACTGTTTTTGCACGGCAAATGTGACAGGATACATGTTAATATCTACGGCTGTATGGATATCTGTTACATTAATGTTCAAAATAAACCTGATTTAAGTCCACAAACTGGGATTGAAGCATCTTTTTTATAATTGTACTGACATGCGGCTGTGGTGATAAACTAAAGACAGTAGAATCGTTGTAATTCATTACAAACATGCACTGTTTTAAAAATGTTTTAAACTTGTAAAACTCATTCTTGATCACATTTAATGATGACTGATGATCACAGACAGCTGAACAGATCTTTTAATCCCAGTTGCTTTGTGCACGTCCTGTCTTGTTGATATGATTATACGCATTACTATGGAGACATGTTAATACATGGCTGTCAAACAATTCTGTGGGCGGGGAAACTGCACTCCTATGTCATGTTGCGTTCGGCCTCAAAATGGGAGGGATTTGGATCCTATTTTAACGCCTATTTTTTATTGTCTTTATATCACCCCAACATGACTGTGGACACGCTATATCTACACACAGTTCTGTCCAAACAGCTTACAAAAGTTGCTTTTCATTATAGGGGCCCTTTAATGTTTTTTATGAAAACATTAACAGTTTTTTCTCCAAGATTCCTTGAATGCCAAATTTATAAATTAGAAAAAGGGGTTTGAATTCTAGTCAAATCTTTGTAACATTATAACAGTCTTATGCAGTCACTTCTAACCAATCCTTGCTAAATAAAATTATTCCCAAAATTATTCACATTACCAAAATGCATTTGTCAATTAATTTATTCATTTTCCTTCGGCTTAGTCCCTTTATTCATCAGGGGTCACCACAGCAAATTGAACCGCCAACTTATCCAGCATATGTTTTACACAGCGGATACCCTTCCAGCTACAACCCAGTACTGGGAAACACCCATACACTCTCACATTCACACACATACACTATGGCTAATTAAGTTTATTCAATTCACCTATAGCGCATATCTTTGGAATGTGTGGGAAACTGGAGCACCCGGAGGATTTTAGTTGTCTTTTATTTATTTAGTTTTAATTTCCAAAATGAATCCTCATAGAACTTAAGTTTACAAAGATAATAAAGCTTGTTAACAAGTTTTTAATAATTAATGAAGGAATTATAATGCTTTATTTTGTTATTTCATCTTCATTTACAAGTAGCTGGGTATTTACAGCTACTGTATATTTCTGTCAGTGCGCATCCTGTCCCTTTGTGCCCCCTGGCGGCATAGTTGCAAACTGGTGTTAAAACACACTTTTAATCCCTTAATACCGCCGTGGCACCATATGCGGCATTAATGGTCATTTTGAAGTGTCACCAACTGTATACTACATATCTTTGTACCGTGGGGGAAACTGGAGCACCCAGAGGAAACCCACGCCAACACAGGGAGAACATGCAAACTTCACACAGAAATGCCAACTGACCCAGCAGGGACTCGAACCAGCAACCTTCTAGCTGTGAGGCGACAGTGCTAACCACTGAGCCGCCATGCTGCCTAAAATATAATTATAAACCTATAATACCAAATGAACATCAGAAGGCATGTTAAAATGAATCATTTAAAACATTTCTTTCAGTTCCGGTTTTAGAACAGTCTAGAAAAGTCACAAGTTTGAAATGCACAGACAGCATCATTGGCAAAAAAAAAAAAAAACACCAAACAAGCACATCTGCCTGCTGTCATACATCAGATGTGACTCCTGTCTGATGTTTATGAAATATTTCACAGAGACGTCATATGGTTTTCTCTAATGACCACCAGCTTCAGTGTAGTTCTTTCGGATGACTGTAGTTGTGCCAGGTGGTGAAAAAGAGCAGAGCCACTTCAACATATATTATGGCGATTATTTCAAATCAAACCTTTATTTCAAATCTAAGTGCTTTGATGAACTCACCTTTATGCATTAGACCTTCACAAAAGATGTGCACGGAAGATTTGGTGTGTCCTGTTGGCAATGTTGATGATTACAGAGCCAGCTAATTGTCAGTGAAGTGAGCCTAAATTAAAATTCACACAACGACCACCTTGTCTGTATGAATTATGTGCCAAAATGACATTACTCAAAATGTCTTGTGGTCTCTTATATAGAAAGGGCTTGAAAGTACCTGCATTGCACTTTGGTTTCATCTGCAGCATCCATTTGATTGCAGCAGCTCTGTGGTTTGTTTGAGCTGAAGAGAGGCTGATTATAGATACTAGAGAGACTATTTAGACCCTGAAGTGGAAAAAATGGCTTGTTTAAAATCTAAAACTGAGAAAGTTTTTTTTAATGTCAATTTATACTGTTGTTGTAAGCCAAAAGAGAGAGTGTTTACTTATGTAGCGTAGCAAACCAAATTGGGCTTCTTTAAGAGTTTGCTTGTTAGTGTTGGTCAATAGTATTGTGATGAAAGCATTGGCGAAATAGGGGGTGAAGTAAAAATGTGTCTCTGAAGTCATAAAGTTCAATCTTCTCTGAGTTCTTTTCTTTCTGAAGTTTCTGAAAATAGGCTTTGCTGCACTCAGTCAGTGCTACAGTAGAAAATCGGTAATGAACTTGTAAAAGTAGAGTTCCAGAAGCCTCCTTAAAGAGATAAAATTGATTCTGCGATGCAAAGGAAAATCTATGAGATTGTTTGTCACCTTCAAGGATAAAAAAAAATAGCAAAAAGGGATTTAGACTTTAGAGTTTTCTGAAGAAAATGTGTCTGGTGGATGCTAAAGTCATAGTTTACTCATAAAAATATTTTATTCGCTTACATCTTCCTAAACCCAGGACTTTCTTTATTCTTCTGAGGAAGAGAATTTATTATGAGCATTGAATCAATTTTGAATAACATGGGCTAGGTGGTGTTTGTCAATACAAAAGTAACTTAGCTTAGTAAAAGTAGCTTGTTCTTATGTTAACTCAAATCAAATGTATTAATATTTAAAAAAAGAAAGAAAGAAAGAAAGAAAGAAAAAAAGAAAGGATGACATGGTGGCTCAGTGGTTAGCACTGTCACCTCACAGCAAGAAGGTCGCTGATTCGAGTCCTGGCTGGGCCAGTTGGCGTTTCTGTGTGCAGTTTGCATGTTCTCCCTGTGTTGGAGTGGGTTTCCTCCGGGGGCTCCGGTTTCCCTCACAGTCCAAAGACATGCGCTATAGGTGAATTGAATAGACTAAATTGTCTGTAGTGTATGTGTGTGAATGAGTGTGTATGGATGTTTCCCAGTTCTGGGTTGCAGCTGAAAGGGCATCCGCTGTGTAAAACATATGCTGGATGAGTTGGCGGTTCATTTCGCTGTGGCGACCCCTGATTAATAAAGGTACTAAGCCGAAGGAAAATGAATGAATGAATGAATGAATGAGACAGAAAAGCTGTAATAAAATATAATATTTAAATAAATGTTGCCTTGACAATTATCTGAAATAAGTTTGAGCTGAAGTAAAAAAAAAATGTGAATGCAAAAAGGGTCTCACAGGTTTTCTGTATGTTACGTACAGCACACCACTAAAATATAAGGGATAATTACATTTTTATATTAGAGAAGAGTAATTAAATTGTTGACATTTGATTAATTTATTTTACACTAATTTTGTTTGACACTACAGGGATTTTAAAAATCTTCTTCCATCACTGAATAAAGATATGGTGAATGACATTTTTGACTCGTTTTATAAATCAATCAGTGTTTTTACAAGCTCAAAGGAAGACACTTTTGTAAAAAAAAAAAAATGCATATGTTTATGATTGGTATGACAAAGAATGCTGAGTTGGGTCAACTTGGGTCAAATATGGGAAAACAGTTGGGTTAAAAAGGCAATATCTAAATTAATGGGGGGAAAAATAAACAACATTTGGTTTGTGCATATTTGATCCAACATTGCACTGTTAACAATTTCCTGTAGAATCTACAGCAGGGGTGTCCAAACTTGGTCCTGGAGGGCCAGTTTCCTGCATATTTTAGCTCCAACATGTCTCAATACACCTGTCAGGATGTTTCTAGTAAGAGCTTGACTAGCTAGCCCAGGTGTGTCTGATTGGGGTTGGAACTAAACTATGCAGGACACTGGCCCTCCAGGATCGAGTTTGAACACCCCTTATCTACAGTAACTTGCTTGCAGCAGTTCACCAGTAACTTAATGTATATCAGTTACAGCAAAAATACTGTATTTACATTTACAGCAGCATTTATCTTGATGTATATATATTTACAGAATTTTATGTAAAGCTTGACTGTAAAATATACAGTAATTCTCACAATGTGACTTAAAAAAAACAGTAGCATACCCCAAAACTGTCCTACATTGAAATGCATTTCATATTACAGTTAAATACCCAGTTAATAAAAACCCACCATTTTTAAAAAATGTATAGGTGACTAAAAGGGTTGCATGGTAGCTCTGTCGCCTCATAGCAAGAAGGTCACTGGTTCAAGCCCCGGCTGGTCCAGTTTCCATTTCTGTGTGAAGTTTGCATGTTCTCCCCATGTTGGTGTGGGTTTCCTCCAGGTACTCCAGTTTCCTCCACAAGTCCAAAGACATGCGGTATAGGTTAATTAGGTCCACTAAATTGTCCGTAGTGTATGTGTGTATGTCCTGTTTCGCCAGGTTGGGGGTTGAGTGTTGGGCATTAATGACCCACCTTGTAAAAATGAGATGTTACGAAACACCAACATGGTGCTGCTAAATATCAATTTCGATATAAACGACCCTGGAAGTAAGTAAGTATAGGTGACTGAAAATAATTATGATGTAGGGTACTATAATTCATACAATTTCTTATTAATATGAAGTATCTACAAAAGGATTGTCTTCCTTTTCTGTTTTACATGCACCAAGTGAAAATCCTACATTTAGAAACATAATCAAATCCCCATCTCTAATTATGAGCTACAGTACAGTAGAAGCAATGCTTGCTGTAGTACCAACCATGAATAATACATCAGATTTTGAAGCCCATTTTTCCCTATTAAGTACAGGCTGTGCATATCATTGTTCATAAAAGTATTATTCATATTTAATGAATTTCCAAATGAAATAGCTTTTTGGAATATTTGCAATAAAGTGACAGTGTGTGGATTGTTCCTCCCCTATGTTTAAATGACAGACAGAATAAACATTAAATCGGATTCAAGATTAAAGTTAGCCAGGTAAAGCGCGTCTTGCCAATTTAAAACATCTTTGCTTTTTATGCCAGTTCATTTAGAGCACTCAACAGGTGTTATTCAGTGCGCTCCTCTTTATTAACAACATCAGAGACTGTAATGCATTAAAATGGCGCATGTACATTAGATTTAACCCTAAAAGATGAGTGTGCTTTATACCGGCAGGAGATTATTACTCTTGAGAAGAGCCTTAGCTAGCTTTTTTTTATAAATCCCAGTAAGGGATCCTCAAACAGAAATGCCTCCTGTCATTTGACTACAGATCAGTGAGCTCATAATGGACAATGTGGTTGAGAAATGTGCAAGCTGTGGACCTGAAGCTGGTAACCATGCCAACGATTTCTTCTTCATAAGCCCCACAGTTAAACCCAAACTAGATTTAAAATAATGTAATGAAGAATTAATCACACTGGCTTTGGTACTGAATGGTTCAGCATGTTTTCTCTCAATTACAGAACATGCAGAAACGAACACAACGTGTCCTTGGAGAATTTGCTTTTGAAACAAGATTTTTTTTTTCTAAAGTACCCCTATTATGCTTTTTCTAATATAACACTCCATGCAGTCGGTTAAGCTGTTTGTGAATGTAAAATGTCTCTTTAAAATGTTAAATGTACTGTAAATAAAGTTAATACCTCTTAAAAAAGATTTGAACTCCTGAAAGGAATAATCAGGAATTACATTTAGTTTTTTTTCCCCTTAAAAAAACAACATATTTGTAAAAAGTTTGTGTTATGCCATCCTATTCTTTTATTCTTCATTGTCTCTTCTGACTCTCAAACACTGGAGCGCGTTTGTGCTGTCAGAATGAAAGAAAGAAGAAATATTTATTGCTGAAACCAAACATTTACTGTATTCTAACATGCATTTTCACAAAAGCTCCATTAATAATGACTGAAACTTCCAAATGAATCCACTGGTTGCATCTAATATGCACTTTATGATTTATGATGAGAGAGTTCACGCGGCGCCTTGTAGGGTTTAGATCAAACATCTCTCACATGCATACAGTACATACACATGAAACGCTTGCATGTACTGTTAAGTAGACACATACTGTGTACTAAATGTTCAAACAAACACAATGTGAAATGCCAACTGATCTAATATTTAGCATGTTTTTATGAAATGCTCGAACATATAAACTCTTACAGTACATCTAATAAGCACACAAGTTGTTGATAAATTAGGTGAAAGTGATTTTTTGATCTGGGATGCATGATTTAAATATGTTGAAAAGGAGTGTTTGAAACATTAAAGTTTTCACTAGAAAAAAAATATTTTCTTGTTAAATATTCTATATTTAAATATTATTTTATTTAGAACTTACTTTAACTATTCATTTAAAACTTTACTTAACTCAATCAATAGACTACTTTTAACGGTGGCTTGTCTACTACTTAAATCTGGGGTAAGTCTGTGCAACAATGATGTACTGAATAAATAATTTTTTTGAAAAAAATATTGGAAATATATATATACGCTTCCCTGCTCTTATGGCCGGGAAGCGTGCAGGTGATCCGGGGAGAAGGAGTGAGGCCGTGCAGGAAAGTGTAGTGGTTCAACCATCAGCTGCTTGAGTTCGCTGGAGGAAAGAGAGAGACAGAGATTAGCGTGGAGTCATTGGGTGAAATGAAGCTAACTCGTCGGTGTCCTTGGGTGGCTTATATCTCTGCCTCTTGATGATCTCCAGGTGGGTTGGATCTCTCGTGATGTGAAGCAGCTGTGGTGAATTTGGGACCATGGCGACGTGGCTTTGGTATACTCGCCACAATATATATATATATATATATACACACACACACACACACACACACACACACACACACACACACACACACCCACACCCCGGCCACTTTATTAAGGAAGCCTGTCCAACTGCTCATTAATACTAATTTGTAATCAAACAATCACATGGCAGCAACTCAATGCATGTAGACATGGTCAAGACGATCTGCTGCAGTTCAATCCGAGCATCAGAATGGGGAAGATGGGTGACTTTGAACATGGCATGGTTGTTGGTGCCAGACAGGCTGGTCTGAGTATTTCATAAACTGCTGATATACTGGGATTTTAACGCACAACCAAGCCTAGGGTTTACAGAGAATAGTCTGAATAAGAGAAAATATCCAGTGAGCGGCAGTTCTGTCAGAACAAATGCCTTGTTGATGCCAGAGGTCAGAGGCGAATGGCCAGACTGGTTCCAGCTGATAGAAAGGCAACAGTTACTCAAATAAACTTGTTACAACCGAGATATACAGAAGAGCATCTCTGAATGCACAACACGTCCAACCTTGAGGCGGATGGGCTTCAGCAGCAGAAGACCACACGGGGTGCCAATCCTGTCGTCTAAGAACAGGAAATCGAGGCAATTCGCACAGACTCACTAAAATTGGACAATAGAAAATTGGAAAAATGTTGCGTTATCTGATGAGTCACGATTTCTGCTTTGACATTTGGATGGTAGGGTCAGAATTTGGCGTCAACAACATGAAAGCATGAATACATCCTGCCTTGTATCAACGGTTCAGGCTGGTGTGGTGGGGGTGTAATGGTGTGGGGGATATTTTCTTGGCACACTTTGGGCCCATTAGTACTAATTGCTGACCATGTCCATCCCTTTATGACCACAGTGTACGCATCTTCTGATGGCTACTTCAAGCAGGATAACGCAATCATGTCATAAAGTGCGAATCATCTCAGACTGGTTTCTTAAACATGACAACGGGTTCACTGTACTCAAATGGCTTCCACAGTCTCCAGTCTCAATCCAATAGAGCACCTTTGGGATGTGGTGGAACGAGAGATTCACTTCAAGGATGTGCAGCCGACAAATCTGCAGCAACTGCGTGATGCTATCATGTCAATATGGACCAAAATCTCTGAGGAATATTTCCAGTACCTTGTTGAATCTATGCCACGGAGGACTAAGTCTGTTCTGAAAACAAAAGAGGGTCACACCCAGTATGAGTAAGGTCCACATAATAAAGTGGCCGATGAGTGTATATATAGTAATATAAATATGTTTTCCCAAATTTCTGAATATTTTTGTGTACAAAAATATCAATCAGTCCTCACTCACACAGATCCAAGGACCATATGGAGATCGGTGCACATACAATCCTGTAGTCTAATCTTATAGTTTTGGTTGTCAAAAACTCTTGCATGTCTACAAAGTGAACATGTACACACAGTTTCCAGAAATGTTATGTTTTTTTGTAATTAAACAATAGCATTATTGTTTTATGTTTTAAAAAATTCCATTTTGAAACATGTTTTTTAAAGCACTGTAGTGAAAATGAATGGTCAAAGCACTTAAAACAGATTCCATTTTTTAATTGAATACTGTGTTATGTAAAAGCTAACCCAGAAGTTAACCCGGGCATTTACTTATGCTTGGATATTTTTGGATTACTCATGAATTGTTGTATACATAAGTATACAGTAACATTAATATAAAAAAGCAATAACGCTATCTTTACCCTTTCTGAGTGTTCCATCATAATTGCAAACAAAAAAAGAGACATGATGTGTCCTTCAGGATTTAATGGACAGATACTGAGGTTACCAGAGACAAAATGTTTGTCATATCTGCTGATTAAACTGCTATTCAACATTCATTCCACAGTTGCAAGCAAAAGTACCTCTTAATCATTGCTAATGACTGGTATTCAGTAGTTCAATAGACAGAAAAACACTCTTGTTATGACGAAAATGGCTGGACCTGTGAACTTCTATTCATGTGCATATGCAGACATCATTTTGTTGAAGTATGTTGATGCGAACACAAAACAGCTGCAAGGAATTTTTATTTTTCTCCAAAGGGCATCTGATTAACATGAGCTCTTATTTGTCCTGAGTTACTATGCTGTCCCTTATAGCTTCTCTTTAATAGATGCAGGGCTGACAGTTGCTTATATGTGATTTGAATTCAGAATTTTTTTCCATATTGTTATTACATGTACAATACCACATACGCATGTTGTTGTATTTCAGCATAGTGTGGAAATCAATGCAGCTCATATTCATCTGTTTGCTTTTGACTGATCACGATCACTAGTAATGAACCCCTGTAGTTGTTCCTCTCCGCCTCTGCCCTCAACAAAGCTCATTTATTTCAGGCATCATTTCTGTTGGGTTGATAATAGTCCCCCCACCCCCTTTCCATTTGCAGCAGGAGTGTTTCTTTAAATTTAACATAAAAGGACAGCTCAAAATCTAAGAATGAAAAAAAGAGTCTCTTACACGAGCAAGAAAAAGGTCTGCAACCGGGAAAGTGTACACCAGCATCTATGAAACCCCTTTGATGCTATTTGTTATTCTGCACACAAATAGCGGATTGAAACATCCTGATATTCTGTGGCTCATTTCCATCAATGAACTAAAATAGCTCAGTACAATGAACTGACCAAAAATAAATAAAGAAGAAAGATGTAGGAACAATTTTCACGCAATGAATTAAATGTGAAACTTTGACAGAAAGAGTGAAGTATTATCGGGAAACTGACTTCAGTAATATAGGATTTACTACTTTGAAAAATCATTTTTTACAGTGTGGTGAAGGTGTAAAATATAATAATATTAGCCACTAAATCAAAAAGCTATGAATTACTGTGAGATTGACTTTGGATAGACTATGCGGAAGAGACGTAGTCAGTCACGAAAGCTATTACTGTAGTTATAGAAATATAAAAAGACGAATGAACATTTGTTGAAAGCAACAGCTTTCTGAAATGCATTGCATCTCATATAATCACTGGATCAGTGTTTCAACTACAAAAAAGATGTCATCTTGAAATCTATATCGTGTGCTATAACACATTACACTTACAGTACCCCAAAGCCTTTCAGAAACCAAAATTCATTAATTAGCAGGGGGGAAATGTATATAGAAAATGTATATAGTCATTGCATCATTTGCCATTGGAATCTGCAGTTTCTATAAAAACATTCAGTATTTTGAGCTGAGTTATCAATTTAGTCCCTAACAACTTTTTAGACCCTTTTCAAATGAGCCACCTAACAAATTTTCAGAGACTTGCTGCATGGTACATCTTCCTTTAGCAACGTTTAGCATGGAGGAATTACTGAATTTTCCATTGAAACCAATTGGCAACACTGGTCTTGAGGTGCATAGTTAAGACTCCAAATGCTCATTAGCCGATCCAAAATTTCATTGTTTAACAATTCAATTCAATTCATGTTTATTTCTATAGCACATTTACAATGTAGATCGTGTTAAAACAGCCTAACATAGAAGTTCTAGTAAATTGAAACAGTGTCAATCCAGTTTTCAGACTTGAAATTCAGTTTAGTTCAGTTCAGTGTGGTTTACATTTCACTGCTGGAAGTGCAAACACTAAAGAGCAAATCCATCGATGAACAGCTCTACCAAGCAAGCCAGTGGCGACAGTGGCGAGGAACAAACTTCACCAATTGACGAAAGTGAAGGAACACACTATTTTATAAAACAACAATTATGGTACAGTTGTTATTTTGCAGCCACCAAACCATTAACTTTATGGGGTGACAATAGTATTTAATAAAATTTACGACTTTGTTTGCATTCCAATTCAGATTCTAAAAAGCAAGAAAAAAATTTCCTCCAATTTGTTACCACTGCTTTTCTGTCATCAGTGTCTGGTCCAGTTTTTAATACAATTTTAACATAAGAAACAACATTTATAGGATATTCATATTGGATTTTGGCGACACAGTAGTGCAGTGGGTAGCACTGGCTGTCACGATTGCGGACTCGTGCGCTGTTTCTGTGGTGTTTGTTGTTGTCACGTGGTTATGTTTTAATTTAAGCTGGGGTCACACTAGAGTTTGTGCATGCGAAATTCTGTCGAAAGGTGCTGCAAAAAGGGGTGGGATTAAACAAGATGATTAGACATTAAAAAAAGCGAGCGATTGGTCTATGTTTTAAATTTCTCTCCAGAAAGGTCATGTTTTGATCCTCGATTGGTCCCACGCAGTCAAGTGATGCGATATCGCCGGTCAGAGTTCACCAAGCTTGAACTTTGCACCGTAGAGACCTGCGAAACTTGACGTTTACCGATACCGCCAAGCCACAGCCAAGGCCAATCAATTCATCAAGGAAGGACAAAAGCCAGAGAGAACATCAAAGAGCTGCCCTGCTGGGTTGCTCTCCACGGCCCGAGACTGGGTGATGTCAGTTGATCTAGAGAGGCAGCTGAAGATCCCACCGCATATCACCCAGTTCACATTGAGACCTGATATATTCTTGGTCTCTGAGGCCACAAGACAACTTATCCTGCTGGAGCTAACTGTTCCCTGGGAAGAGAGGATGGAGGAGGCTCAGGAGAGAAAGAAGGAGAAATACCAGGAGCTAGTGGAGCAGTGTCGGACGAATGGGTGGAGAACCAGGTGTATGCCAGTGGAAGTGGGCAGCAGGGGATTTGCCAGCTACACCCTGAGCAAGGCCTATGGTACACTGGGAATAACAGGTGCCAACGGAAGAAGAGTCATAAGTAATAACGTGGAGGCAGCGGAGAAAGCATCCAGATGGCTCTGGTTGAAAAGGGGGGAACGGTGGGGGCAGTAGTATGCCACTTGGACACAGGCCGGGGTCTGATCAGCCTCGGTTGGGTCGCCTGGAGGAGGGTGTCTGTTGCAAGACCCGAAACACCCCGTGAGTCCAGGAAACAACACTGATGATGTGTGCAAGGTTGTGCATCCGAAGATGTTTCTGTAACCGATGCATGACCTTGCGTTTCTGATCTGATGCATTAGCGTGCGTATGAATGGAAGTCTATGGGGAGAAAAGTCCAGTGTGACTGCAGCTTTAGTCTGCGTGTCTTTGTTGCGTGTGTTGTGATCACGTGGGTGATTACTTCATGCCGATCAGCTGTTCTGATCAGCAGCTCAGCTGTGCCTTATTCAGTGACATCTATATCTCAGCGGCAGTGCTTTACTTGGTTGTCAGTATGTTATTGTTTGTTCATGGTCTGTCTGTGTTTTGTCAGGACTCTCGTTGGACACTTCTCTGCCGTGTATCTGGAACATTATTTACACCCTGCTACTACACTTATCATTGTTATTTTGTTTTGGACTCTTTTTGCATCCTTTTGATTTATGACAATTGGTCATTTAACACTTGCAATTGCATTTACCTTGTTGTGTTTCCCAGTGCTGGGTTGTGGCTGGAAGGGCATCCGCTGCGTAAAACATATGCTGGATAAGTTGATGGTTCATTCAGCTGTGGCGACCCCAAATTAATAAAGGGACTAAACCGAAAAGAAAATGAATGAATTCATATCGGATTTTGCTGCTTTCAGTATGTCATTATGTTGGCTTTTTAAGTTGTTGATTCTTTCCTTGTGGTTGTTTCCCGGGTTCTCAACCCAGCCAGTTTTTGTTTCATCTTTTACTCTTCTGGGTTGTTTTTGTTTTTTTTTGTTTTATGTTATTATTTAATAAATACCCCCTTTTTATTCTGCAATTGAGCCCTTGTCCTTTCCCCTCAACAACTCTGACATCTAGCACTTTCAAGTAATTTAGAGCCCTCAGACTGGTCTGACTTGGTGTGCTCTGTCTGCTCTGTAACTTTTTTACTTTTTTAAAAACATTCAAACTTTCAAAAATACCTAGTCTTCAAACTTTACTATTTAGTTTGATATATGTTTTTAAGTGTGAATTTTTGCAATTTAGTGCATGAAATTTTGAAGGCATCGTAACTACTGTTTCAAGAGTTCACACTTAGCTGATGGTTGATAATAAAGCTTGTTAGGCATGCTGTTCCGGGGGAGAATCATGAGCTTATAAGATCCTTGAGCCCTGGGCTATCTCTCGTTTGCAGGGCGAGAGGGGAGTTTGAGCTCAGGTAGATCTCGATGAACTCCCCTGACTTATTTCTGACTAATGACAGATATAGCATGGCTAAGGAGAGATGTACAGCTTGCTAAGAGCTTGGCTATGGTATCGATTTGGTATGTTAAATTTACTTAGGTTGCGTGTTTTTTGGACTGTGGGAGAAAACCGGAGAACCCGGGGAAAACCCAAGCGAGCATGGGGAGAATGAGCATACTTGGCACAGAAATGTCAACTGGCTTAGCAGGGACTTTAACCAGAGACATTCTTGCTGTGAGGCAACAGTGCTAATTACTGGGCCGCCGTGTCGCCCATCTGGAAAGGTGGGGGAGTAGGGGTATGGGTATTCTTCAAGACGAAGATACTGAGATAAGAAAACTTTCGTTATTTATAGTGAGATAGGAATCATCTGATTGGTGAATCAATCGTGAGCTGATGCGGGACCAGCTGTGATCAATCATAAGCACATGATCCTTTCGAAATTAGTTTATAAATAAACTTCACAGTCACAGACCGAACATACTGTCATTGAAAGTGACTGTGAACATACTGTCATTGTAATGACACATTTACATTTCCTTATTTTCAATGAGGAAAATAATCTTTGCTTTTTAAAGCTCGACTTTAACAGCATGGGTCATTCACTCTAAAATGAGACACATGATCTGCTTTGGAAAAGCAATCAGTGGACCAGTGACAAATAGTGTGGTTGAGATGTTCAATCTGCACTCTCTCATTATAGGTTTTTTCTCAATTGTTGCAAACACTATTCTGTGAATCACAGCTTGCTGGATATCTTGTGTCTGATTTTACCTCGAAGCAATAGTGAAATAATTGCAAGGAGCTTCTTGTAGCTTCGCTGTGACTGTTTTCTCCAGATGGGTCACTCATATACTCGGGACCGAATCCACAGCTTTTCTGTTAACAGCCCAGATACTTAATCATCATGAACACCGCACCCCATTTAAAAACACGAGGCAGCTGTGCTGGCTCCGTTCACCTGTAACACTGCAAGAAAAATGTCTATCTGCTGTAATGAGGTGGTTAAGCCTGTTTTGTTTGTCGTGAAACTATTACTGGAAAGTCCTGGCCGCCCATCCGAGTTCCCATTCAAGGATGTTTCAAAATGCAAATCATGTTCCCAGTTGAAATTCTTCACCCCTTACTGCATGAGAGTTTTTCTTTTTCCATTTTTGTGATGGGAAAAAAGTAATTTTCATATGTCCTTCATTTTAATGTGCAATCAAAATCTTATTCTCTTCCACATTGTGATGTCTTATCTGTAGCCGTTTTCTCAGAGAAACTATCCAAAACATGTGAGAAGCTTTCAAGTGTAGGGATTTAAGATTAATGCAGGACTTGTGTGCCACGTTTAATTAAATCTTGACATACAGCTCGGCACCAAGACGTTTTCTTAATTAATCTAGCACACATACACACACACGCACACACAAAAAAACTGAGTCTCCTGATAGCATTGTGCCCTAGCTGACACTGAGAACACATGGGGCTGAGTGCACCATTTGTTCAGTTCTGAATGCTGTGTGATCTGTATGACACACGACAACACTTCCGGATGAGCTGGAAAATACGTCAGGTTCGCATCATTCAACCTTTTATTAATCTGCTGCGGGGTTGCTGATTTTGAACATATGTTCCTTTTAGCCAAGCGATGTTAAAATGATCATACATTATGTGCTTTCAGATGCACCCTAATTTTGTGACTCTCGCTCACATATGCTTCATAGGCTTTGACACTCATTAAGTCCTATTTGCTAAAGCTGGAAAGCTTTTTCCTCTCTGGGTTTTAGCTGTGGAGATGTGCCTGGAATGAATAAAGCACATTTAGGACATTGATTTGGTTACACTGTTGTTTGCGCTTCAATTTCCCTCACTTAACCCTGGGAGATATTTCATTTAAATTGTCTCTTGTCCCCCATCCAGCTATGTAATGTTTTAAACTGATTATATAGGATGTGACTCAGTGGCTGTCTCTAGGACAAATGTAATCTTTTTGGTCGGATGGAATTCAGTGCGAACTTACATAATCGCACAGCTTGTATTCAATTGCATGAGAAAAGAGCAGAATTATATAGCAGTAAAGGGAAATGAATCAGAAATCTTTTATCATGCCCTTGAGATTTAGAAAATTATCATGCATTCATTAACAGTTGCCTATATTATTAAAAACCTTTAATGTGAACAGTAGTTTGCTTCGAGTATTAAAGCATAGTATTTAGTGGTTCTGGAATGTTTTTGTTGTTTTTTTTTTGTTGTTTTTTTACTATTTAGTTTTTTATGTCTGTTTAGAGTGGTGTCTTGTCTGTCAAGTCTCGGCTGAACCAGTTGGGATTTCTGTGTGGAGTTTGTATGTTCTCCCCGTGTTGGCATGGGTTTCCTACAGGTTCTCTGGTTTCCTCCACAGTGCAAATAGGTGAATTGGAATAACTAAATTGGCTGTATTGTATGTGAGTGTATGGGTGTTTCCCAGTACTGGGTTGTGGCTGCACTGTAAAAAAAAACAATTATTTTACGGGGGGTTTTCTAGCAACTGGGGTGCCGAAAAAAAAAAAAACATAAAATAACCGACGTTAAATTACAGAAATTTATTGTAAAATAATTTCTGTAATTTAACGTCTGTTATTTTACAGTAAATTTCTTTAATTGAACAGCCATTATTTTACTTTTTTTTTTCAGCACCTGAGCAGTGTGGAAGGGCATCTGCTGCATAAAAAAACATATGCCAGAGTAGTTGGTGGTTCATTGTGCTGTGGTGACCACTGTTAAATCAGGAACTAAGCTCGAAGGAAATTTTATAAATTACTTTAAGTAAGGAACCATTTTTTATTTAATGGTCTCAGAATCAGGAAATAAGGTTTGAATTAATTGTTTGGCCTTTCAATTTTAGTTATCTTCAACGTAAAAAAGCAACAATTCCAGTTTTTAAAGAGACATGGCATAGGGTGATGAGATTTCTCACAGTGAAATAACTAACTGAAATCAATATGGTATTGTGATTGGATGGTCATTGTGCTGTTCAAAATAAATAGCATGAGTGGGTACCAATGATTTGGCTATTTTTCCTAAACTAAAATGCCACTAGGCTGTACTTTTTTAAGTAAAACATCAAAAGAAGAAATTAGAATCTAAAGCAGGGGTCGGGAACCTTTTCTAATCAAAGAGCCATTTCAGATTTTCTTGGCAAAGAGCCATTGTTTATATATATATATATATATATATATATATATATATATATATATATATATATATATATATATATATATACAGTATATATAACTACTTTAAATAATACAGGTTTAAACAAAACCTTTATTTATGTCCATGGGCAACTCAAAATAAACATGAATGTAGAAAAAAACAAATTATAGAATTTCTTCTTTCGCCATCACCACTCATGAATGTTGTTTAAATTTACATGAGTGAGGTTACCATAGAAATGTAAGTTTCTTGCCCTTTATTGGTGTTGCGATCGATGTTTATCCATAGCTTTGCACATGCGCATTGGTTGAAACGTCCTTTTATTGTAAACTGAGTTCTTATTCATTTAGCTGTAAAAGCAAATACAATAATAAAGGAACTGTATTTGTATTTTCAATAGGAAACAGATTTCTAGTGACGGTTATAATTTTTTTAAATGTAAAACATTATTGTAGAGAGCTACATATTTTTGGTCAAAGTTCCCTACCACTGATCTAAAGGATGCATAATGGTATCTTAAAAGTAAATATCACCTAAAGTGTCCATAGTGTACCTAAAAATACAAAAAGTGCTGTTTTTGCCCTCAGTAACAGCTTTTGCACCTTTATTTCTGAGTACACTATACAGTGAAAAATTCTTTGAAAAAGGGAAATTGCACCTAAAAATATATTTGTGCGTGTGTGTGTGTGTGTGTGTGTGTGTGTGTGTGTGTGTGTGTGTGTGTGTGTGTGTGTGTGTGTGTGTGTGTGTGTGTGTGTGTGTGTGTGTGTGTGTGTGTGTGTGTGTGAAACTACATCTTTTAATAGGATTGTGCACCAGTTACTTTCTTATCAACTCTCCTGTGCTTCATGCAGATGAGTGGGCTTTACAAACCACCTGTAAGTGACACACTCTCTCCTCGATATGCACCAAACACTTGATCAACTCTCCATGTTTCTGAAAACATTTTGCAATGTTTAATGTGCTTCACGAAGGTGAGTGGGCTTTACAAACCACTTGCAAGTGAAACACTCTCTCTTCACTGTAGGCACCAAACACTTTATCAACTCTTCATATTTCTGCAAAGATCTTGCAATAGTGTGCTTCACACGGGTAAGTGGGCGTTACAAACCACTTCTTTTTTCTCTTCAACCTCCACCCGTTATGTACCCCATACTTCTTGTAAACATTGTGCAATTCTGAGTGTGCTCTGAACAGGTGAGTGGGCTTGACAAACCACCTATTGAACACACTTTCTCCTCTTTCAAAAATAAAAAAATTAAAAAATGATAAATAAATGAAAAAAACTAAGACTTGTAGACTTGGTAACTTAGACTTTTCATGACATTTTTTACAGCTACTCTCTGATGAATTGAGGTGCTTTTTATCCTCACTTGTAAGTCGCTTTTTGAAGTGTCTGCTAAATGAATAAATAAATATAAATATCCTGACTTTGAGAAAACATGGGGCTGTATATGCATGTGACCATTGACACTACTACTGTCTTTTGCTATCTGAGCAAAGAGCTAGTCTGATACATCTATTGTGCACATTATTTTATTTATCAATTGAAGGTTCTGTACATACAGTATTTATTTTGTGTTATACTGTATGTATAATCCCTGTTCTGACCAATAAGTAAAATGAAGAATTTAGATGCAAAAACCTCCTTCAGTGGCATCTGAAATGTTCCTCTAAAATTTGCGTTTTTCTCAGCCTCCTGTTTATGTTCAGTTATTTTACTTCAAATGCAATGAAAATAACATATTCTTTGCACTAAGAATAAAATTACTGAAACTACACACATCAGTTCTTTGCTTAAAAGTAAAAAGAAAGTGGACTTGATTTTCAGGAATTTACTGAGATGATGTCCATGCTACACTGTAAAAAATAACTGTTAACAGTTTCCGTATTTTGGGATTCACAAGTGTTTTCCATTTATGTTGTGAATTGCATTATGAAACCTTGATCTCGTCTCTGTTGACTTTTGATGTTGAAAATTCAACTCTACAGTATAACAAAGTGATGTTTATTGACATTTTAGCAGTTTGAAATAATATAATGTATAAGAAATAATATTCAAGTCTGTAAAATATGAGAAAATGTACTGGCAGTTTATTACAAGGTTTTTGTACTATAATATACAACACCAACCTAGACAATATATCACTCTAAACTATTAAAAATGTTAATAAAAGTCACTTTTTTAAACTTTTCAAGGTTAAAAGTTGTTGGAAGAAAGATCAAGGTCCCATAATGCAATTCAAAAGCATAAATAAATGGGGAAAAATAAAAACATGAATGACAAAATACGGAAACCTGCTAATTTACAATCTTTTTTTACTGTATGTAAGATGTTTAGATAACAGTATGTGCTATAAATATGTGTTGCATATTTTCATGTCAATAAAAACACCACAGAAAGCCTATTCATAAATGAGAGAGCGAGTACTATACATAAGTCAGTCTACGGGTTTTTATAAACTTAACTAGGAATTTGAAGGTTGCTTTTTTTGTTGTTTTGCTACAAGCTGTTTGCACAATGACAATAAAAAAAAGCAAATGCAAGAAAATTCTTACATATGGCCTATTTAATGTATTTGAGTATTTATAGTTGAGGTATTTATTTTATTTTTAGTTTATTCTTTATTAATTAACAGTAACAAAAGAGGCCTTTCATAAAGTCAATCATAAACACTGCTTTGCTTCCTTAGACGTTTCAAGTTTTCTGAACAATCTTTGGAGGGCTGAGTTTTGGAGAGAGAGAGGGTATGTGTTCCTGAGGACGAGGATCTGGTGAAATTAAAATTTAAAGTAGCTGTAATCTCATTACAGCACCTTTAATAACTCATTAATTGCTCTAATTAAAAGCAAACCCATTTTCGCTTCATTAGAAACAGCAGGGATGTGGCTCAATGATATGCAACATTTTCATAACAAAATTTGTGAACTGCATAAATGCGACTGGCCTCAAATTACTTCAAAGTGTGTTATCAAAAATCTGTGTGAAACAGTAGGCATATTTTAGCATTTGAAATGTTTGTTACACTATTGAGTTTCTTGGCTCACCTGTAGTAGACTGATGGATGGATGGACTTCAGTAGAAAAAAAATGAACAAACCTGACTTTGCCACAAGGATAGAAAGCTAATGAAAGCCTGGCCATAGATTTGAGTGTTTTCTAAAGTGATGAATTTCTCGGGTACAGGCAGGTGAAGAGAGGAAATTGGTGTGAAGCACAGCACCTCCACTAGTGCCGGAAATCAGACTCCTGCGGTGAATATGTAGTGACCATTTGCAGAAGCGAGACGCTTATCAATGTGACATACACAACTGTCTCACATATTTTACCTGTTTACCTGCCGTCTCACATGAATTCACAGTTTAGAGGGCACGGAGAATATATCAGTAATGTCTGACATCGCACCGTCCTTTCTGTCAGAAATGACACAGTATTTGCACTTCCAGTTAAGCTCCATTAAGCAGACTGAGTGGAGTCTCAACGGTATCCAATAGAATGTTCTCCTGAGGTTAGAATGAATAACAATGCGAGCCTTCAGTGGATTAAAAAGCCTGAGTTCAGATTTTCCCTATTATTGGGGATTTACTGCCATCCTCTGGTTGAGATATGAACTGAATATAAAACTTTTTTTTGCAGTTTAATGTTTAATTTTTTTTCAGAGGGTTATCATGAAGCTTGAGGAGTTCATCAGCCTGCTGGTCATTCTATAAATCTACCCTTCACACAACAATGTGTTTGTTCAGTGACAGACAGTAGCCTACGCTACAGTACATGTAAGTGTGACCATTTTTACATACACAAAAGGTTTATAAACCGCTAACTATTTCAGCATATGCCCTTCCAGCTCTTTAATACCCATATACATTCATTCACAAACATCACAAACTACGATTTAGTTTATTCAATTCACTTATAGCGCATGTCTTTGGACTGTGGGGGAAACCAGAGCACCCGAAGGAAACCCACGCGAACACGGGGAGAACATGCAAACTCCACACAGAAATGCCAACTGGCCCAGCCGGGACTCGACCTAGCAACCTTTTTGCTGTGAGGCGACAGTGTTAACCACTGAGCCACCGTGTCGCCCCAATGTACAGTTAAAGTCAGAATTATTAAACCCCCCGAATTATTAGCCCCCCCCCCGTTTATAAAATAGCTTAAAGGGGCTAATAATTTTAATAATTTTAATATAATTTTATAATTTTTTATAATAATAATTTTAAAATGGTTTTTAAAAAATTAAAAACTGCTTTTATTCTAGCCGAAATACAGCAAATAAGACTTTCTTCAGAAGAAAAAAATATTATCAGACATACAGGGAAAATTTCCTTACTCTGTTAAACATAATTTGGGAAATATTTAAAAAAGAAAAAAAAAAATCAATGGGGGGGCTAATAATTCTGATTTCAACTGTACATACAATACAACAGAAAACATTACATAACAGTGAACAATAAACATACAGTTTCCTTATACAAAATAATTTAACAAAAACATCTTATCAAAAACTGCTTAACATAACATATAACTAACATAACAGTGATGTCATACTAAAATATAATATAATAAAGAAAGATAAAAGTAACAAGTAAAAAGAAAGCAATATAAAAAAATTGGGGATCCCATGACAGCCGATGGACCAGCCGGTCCTCGGGTGTAGGTCTTTCCATGCCTTCAGTCTGAAACAAAAACAAAATTGAGGTCTGCTATTTAATGCATTAACCAAAGAATATCTAAAATAAAGGCAATAAAAAATTGCAACGTAAAAAATTGCATAAGAAAGCAAATATCAAAAATCTTCAGAATGTAAACAATACCTTAAACCAGTCATGGAGACTGAGTTTCTCAAGTTCAATTCGCTGCTCTTCGATCTGGAGACAGCAGCGGATCAAATCACAGCATTCTGTGCAGAAAGAAGAGAGAGAGCTCAAATTTACTTCACAACTCTAGTTTGTATTATTCAGATTGACCACTTTCCTTCACCCAAATAGAGATTTTACCTTTTGTCAAGTGATCTTTGGTCCAGATGTTACGTCTGATCATTTGCAGGTCTTGTCGATTCGGAAAATCCCCGCACATCATCACATAAAGGAGTACTCCGAGAGACCACACTGTCGTTGGTTCACCATGGTACTTGCCAGTCATCTGAATCTCAGGCGGGACATAGTGAACTGTGCCTGAATGAGAGAGATTTGAACCATTAGTCATTTTTTTTTAAATCAAATAGCCATTACTGTGCAATAATTATTCGATTTACAACAGAGATTAAGCAATGTTTATCAGTTTCCATTGAAGCATAGCTCTCATGGAGGGTCACAGCTCTGCACAGTTTTGATCCAACCCTGATCAAACACAGCTGATCCAACTAACTCATGACTCTTTTGAACACCTTGATTATTTGGATCAGCTGTTTGACTAGGGTTAGGGTTAGGGTTTTGTTGTTAAACTGTAAATACAGAATCATCTTCTCAGGATGTTTCATTTAAGGTAAACTTAACTCGGACTGCTTCAAGGAGTTTTGTGCATTTTAACCAGCAGAGCATTTATTTCTAAAATCGCTTACAAAAATACGAAACTCTTAAGTAGTGGCACTTTTTACGTTACATGGCCATTATTGATAAATAAATGTCGAGTTTACCTGTTCCTCGATCCCTGTCCTCTTGCTGGAAGATTAATGTTAAAATGACGCTGCACATGCGCACGTGCACATATCTCCAACGGCCATCTTATGCGTTTATTAATATTTTTTGAAGATTACAAAAACATATCACATTATGTCAAAATGACACAAAAATTATTATTACAGGTGGCTATTTATTCATGTTTTAATGAAATTAAAGTTATTCAATGTTAACTTCATTCATTCATTCATTCATTCATTTTCTTGTCGGCTTTGTCCCTTGCGGGGTCGCCACAGCGGAATGAACCGCCAACTTATCCAGCACGATTTTACGCAGCGGATGCCCTTCCAGCCGCAACCCATCTCTGGGAACTTCCACACACACATTCACACTCATACACTATGGACAATTTAGCTTACCCAATTCACCTGTACTGCATGTCTTTGGACTGTGGGGGAAACCGGAGCACCCGGAGGAAACCCACGCGAACCCAGGGAGAACATGCAAACTCCACACAGAAACGCCAACTGACCCAGCCCAGCCGAGGTTCGAACCTGCGACCCAGCGACGTTCTTGCTGTGAGGCAACAGCACTACCTACTGCGCCACTGGGTTGCCCAATGTTAACTTGTTATTACATAATAGTAATTATAATAGTGTATTATAATTCGTTAAAATTAACAAGCACATTTTGGATTTAAATAATGGATTATCATTATTAATTACTGTTTCCGTGAGATAAATATTAAAGAGTCAGTTCCAAAGAAGTGCAAACATCATACTGCATGAGTACACCCTAATGATTGTTTTAAGAGAACATTGGTACAGATAAACAGAAAAGCCTGTGGCTGTGTAAATAGTATATAGTGCTGTCTTGAGCATTTTCAGGAAGTGTCACTAAAATCTGACTTTTTTGCATTGGAAAAAAATGTACAGAGTAAACTGTCATGATGAAAACATGCCAAAGCCATTTGACTATCTTGTTCATAAACAACGGTGGCAGGACTTTTTATCTTGATGACACTGACACTTTGATTGACATGAAGACTTGCTTTTGAGAAATGAGTTCTCCATTTTGAGCAAGTGACACGCTTTTGCTGGTTATCAACTAGGTTTTGCCGTTTGTACTAATTGTTTTGAGAAATGCATTAACTGTTGTGCAAATGTAAATACTGTTGTGAGAAATGCACCAAAGCCACTGAGAAAAACTGTAATATATTGTTCAGAATTGTACGCACTCACCCACGTGGAAATTTTTCTAGTCTATCTGTGTTTTAACCAATCAGGTTAAAACACCTATACAACACAGTTACAGTTTTTCTTGTTTGCTTTGACCTGGTTAAAGAAACTAGGATCCACTCCATTTTCCTCATCTCTATCCCAGCAGAGCAGAATACATGTCTTGAAAATGTGTAAACTCTTTCTCATTGGATTGCCACATTTTCCCCAACATTTTTCAAAACAGTTAACACAGATGTCATTCAAGCAGTCCAAATTCCATTGTTTTAGCTATGGTAACCAAACAGAAACCATCTATTCCTAACTATTATAAACTACTAAGATCAGTATGAAATCACTGAAGCACTGGTTTGACACTCCTTCACAGAAATCTTCAATTAGCAATCAGTCCGCAAACCTTATCAAAACAGTGGAAGGTCTGTGTTGTTCTTTGCCAGCATGGATGTGGGAGGTCAATAGTGGCTATGTCTTATACTCCGATAGATTTGACTGTAGTTTGGTTTACATTTTCTCTAATATTTAAAGTATTTTATTATTTTTGTCTGTTTTGTTTTTTATTTTTCAGTTTTCAGCCACAGTTTAAAAATAATATCATGAATTCAATATAAATTTAATCAAAGCATTTCTTATTCTGGATTCAATTTTTTTTATTTGACAGCCCAAATAGAAAGACAACAAATGGCATGGGCAATAGGCTACAATGACAAGCAATGGTGCACTGATTCACACTGAGTTCTGTATTTTGTTGTCCATTGTGTAGTGATTGTTTAAAAGATCTCATATATTTGCTTGCAAGTTGTGTTGTTTGAAGGCAAAATTAGCTTTTGTTGCATATTTCAATGTTTTGATACAGTTAGAGCATTTTGCAAGCAAAATGTGTCATTTTGACTATGAGTGCCGCTGTTTAGGCCTGTGTGTTTCAGTTGACGGCTGCATCAAAACAATCAAGAAAAACTGTAATGACATTATGTGAGAGTATAATTGTTATTGATTTGTGATTGTAAGCAGAGCGACCTAGGAACTCATTGCGAGTGCTGAAGCTGGCTTCTGCTGATGAAACTGCAAACTATCTTCAGTAAACTTTATTTATTTATTTGAATCTTTGACTCCGGCTCTTCTTCATCTGACAGACTGGTCATTCTTTGGGTTAAAAATGTAAACAATCCCTACAGAACTCGCATGGACCGAAGATTCTCACAGAAATAAGTCAAGTTTTGTGAAGGAAAAATCATGGTTTGGGGTTACATTCAGTATGAGGGCGTGTGAGAGATCTGCAGAGTGGATGGCAACATCAACAGCCTGAGGTATCAATACATTTGTGCTGCCTATTACATTACAAACCTCAGAACAGGTAAATTCTTCAGCAAGATAGCATTCCTTATCATACTTTAGCCTCCACATCAAAGTTCCTGAAAGCAAAGAAGGTCAAGGTGCTCCAGGATTGGCCAGCCCAGTCACCAGACATGAACATTATTGAGCATGTCTGCGGTAAGATGAAACACCAACTGACCCAGCAGAGGTTCGAACCAGCGACCTTCTTGCTGTGAGGCGACAGCACTACCTTTTGCACCACTGCGTTGCCCTGTCTTAATTAAAAATCAAGCCATGATCATATTTTATTTTGGTAAAATAAGCGTAATCTAGAGGTCTTTGCCTTTCATATAAACCACGTCAAATGATCAACTAGAAGTCAAGTTAATATTTTTGTTCCTAAAACTTGGATAGGCGCCAACACTTTTGTCAGGTAGTGTACAGTTATTGTCAGAAAAATTATCCCCTGTATTTTTTTCCCCAAGTTCTGTTTTTTGGAAAGAATTTTTTTCAACACATTTCTAAACATAATAGTTTTAATAACTCATTTATAATAACTGATTTCTTTTATCTTTGCCATGATGACAGTACATAATATTGACTAAATTTTTTGCAAGTGCAATTTAAAGGCTTAACTGGGTTAATTAGGTTAACTAAGCGAGTTGGGGTAGTTAAGCAAGAAAATTATGGTCTGCAGACAATCGAAAAAAAAAAAGTTATGGTGAAGGGGCCTTATAAAATTGAAAAAAAGAAAAACCTTGATTTTATTCTAGCCATAAAAAAAACAAATAAAAAAAAAAAACATATAAGACTTTCACCAGAAAAAAATATATTATCGAAAATACTGTGACAAATGCCTTGCTCTGTTAAACATAATTTGGGAAATATTTGAAAAAAAAAAAACACTGGAGGGATAATAATTCTGACTTCAGCTGCATATAGGCTTATATATACATACTGTATATGCATATGTACTTAATTGTTGTAGGTATACTGTATGTATTGCTTTTCTATACCTAACATTATTATTGCTATGATTATTTGTCATTATTATCATTATTATTATTACAGTTATTTTGGAGAGAGAGAGAGAGATTAAATGAGAAATTAAATAAAATACTGAATAATGTACTACTTTATATGTACTATATAAAATATTGAATACAGTGCAAATAAAAAAAGAAAAACATAAGAAAATAAGTAGATACCGGAGATAAGAGGGCATAAAGCTTTATGTTTGAGGAAGAATAAACATGATACGCATTTTATTATGGTGTATGCTTTCGGTGAATTTACATTAAAAACGTTCCTATGAACTAAAATACGAAATCAACGATTGAGCTGACTGGAGATCAGCGCTTGGGACAACTAACGGGAGAGTGACGTTTTGAGTCACGTGCCCAGCTCGAGCTCGTCACATGATCAGCTGATGACTGCTTCCCCTCTGATGGATGCAGGATTTCCAGCCTTCGCCGCTTCGACGGGCTCACAGCAATCCATTTCTCTCCAAAATACGACAATCCGACAGAAAATAACAAAACAGTAGCTTTAGGTTCAGTCGAGGAGGAACCTTTGGATAGCAAATCTGGCGCTGCTGTTGGAGTTGATGATGAACGGGCACGCGATTTTATACACCGGGGTCACTTTGGCCTTCTGGGCGACTCTGCTGATCGTCGGTAAGTGCTAATAAAACCTTTTAAAACATACAAAGAATTAACACGCTCATCTTGGTGTAAATAATTTGTCTTTATTTTTTTTCATAATTCATCCTTCTTTTTAGCAGATACGCATTTTTGACGTTACGTTATTGTTAAACAGACGTTAGCTGTCATACACTAGCACGACTAATGTTAACGTTACTCCTAATAACAATAATAATAATATTATTAATGTCATTTAGGATTAATGCGAACCTGTCAAAATGAAAACATTGGCGTAAAGTCGAAATGATGTGTACTATATAATTATATAATGTACTACAGGAATAGTATCGAATCTTTTAAAGTCTTGTCGGTGAGTTATAAGCATAACATTACACCTGCTGTGATGAGAACGTCATTATGTTCCTGTGGTGTTTCTTTTCCACACATTGACCGTAATGACACTGAAGAGTAGCAAAATGCAGTTGTATATGTAGCCAGCATAGCTTTGTTTTGTATTTACTACAAGGTTGTTAAACAGGTTTTATGAGCAAATGAGGAAGATGGCTCTCACATGACTGTGAGCTTTCACGTATTCCCTCTATGACTCTGTATGAAGAAGTGTGTGTTTTGTGCCACTTGAAGAGTCACTGCAGTGCTTTTAATTTCGACTTAGTTTTTTTTATTTAAACTCTTATCACCTTGACATTAAAGGCATAGCTAAAAACAGCACCAACCCAGTTGTGTTTATTTCTCTACAGGTATTTGCTATACAATTTTTGACCTTGGATTTCGATTTGATGTAGCATGGTATGTATTGTGTAAACCAATCCTTCAAATACTATAATGTTATGTTATTGCATATAAGCAAGCTTGTCTTGTATGTTTACAGTAACATTAATAGCATGTAGTTCTGATATCCGCATTACCTAATTTAAGATGCAATACATTATTTAAATGTTCCTTATGACCTTTAGAAAACCTGACCTTTATTGTCACAGGTTTTTAACAGAGACTTCTCCATTTATGTGGGCTAATCTTGGAATTGGCCTGGCCATTTCTCTGTCGGTTGTTGGAGCTGCATGGTAAGACTGTCCATTTCCCCTTTTTAGTCCAGCAACTTTGGAAATTCTGAATTGTTGTTTTTAATATCCAATATCGTTTTTTTCAGCTCTAAGTTTAAAATGGCTCCATAAATTAATGATTCAACTCTATTTACGTAGCATGCTTGACAAAATGTAATGTAATGCAAAAAAACAACAACAATAGCAGTATTATTAACAATATTTTTAAATGAAAGTTTTAAAGGCTAGATACTGTACTAGCAGTGTGTATTAATATTGTAAAAACAATGTTTTTTGACTCTGCAGGGGGATTTACATCACTGGGTCCAGCATCATTGGTGGTGGAGTCAAAGCTCCTAGAATCAAGACCAAAAATCTTGTCAGGTAGATGGAATGCGCTTTCTTTTTTTAATCTGATAGAGTCTTCTGGATAAACCGCCGCAGAATGACACCTCTGTATAAATTAAGAGATTTAATATTTTTATTAGCAGTGACTAATGAATAAAGCGGAACCATGATTTTCAAGCATTAAAAATTTATAAGTGCAATGTAGATTTAATTCTCCTTCCAAATCAAAACCAAATCAAAGATTAGTGAAATGCTCATCTGGTTCATCTGCTTTTATTACATGGTTGTAAAATATACACAATTCCATCTGTCTGGTAATTCAGTTTTATTTTCTTGCCTAAGGATTTTATTATTTATTTATTTATTTTTGACTTACATTAGCACTTTGTGACAATTCTTTTTTTCTTCTTCTAGTATTATCTTTTGTGAAGCTGTTGCCATTTATGGGATCATCATGGCAATTGTCATTAGCAATTTGGCAGAGGTAAGTGAAAACCTACCCATTTCTTAGTATGCATGGGCTGGTATAGGTTTGTGATGGTATAATAACCTTGGATAAAAAATATCACGGTTTTACGGTATCAAGGTATTGTGATTACTACTTTAAAATAAGTTAAATATCTGAGTAAATAGCAATAACTCCCCCCCCCCATTAAACACAATATATTTTATTTTAAGAAACATTTAAAATATTTTGAAACATTAAACAAATAAATGACATCTGCTATCTTCATTAGTTTCAAAAACACAGATTTCTTTACAAAACATGAAAACACATTACAGTTTTTCACAATTGTTTACACACAATTACTTGTACTTCACACACAATGACTACAACATGTAACTGATGCACCAACCCCCTGAACCAATTCTGCTAAACTACAAGCACAATTCCTGCTTTACACTCAAATTGCAGACTTAAAACACACTTTTTTCAAAACACTGCACACAATTCTCTGCATTTGGCACATTTTTTCATGCAGAAAATCTCTTGTTTTCACAAGGAACACACTGATGTTCAAAATTCTAAAGTCAGTTGTCCTGCTTTGCAAACTAACTCATCAAATGGGTAAACACCTGTCACACAAAATTGCAATTTAGAAATCAGAGCTCATCTAGTTCATAACTGGTTCACTGCCCACCTATGTTTTTTAGTTGTTTATCTCTCTCCATATTCTCCATTTCTCAATCGTATTGAGGACTTTTTTTCTGCCTGGGGTTGGAAAGTGTATGACTGAAATCCACACTGTTTTTTTTTTTTTTTTTTTTACCGTACAACAGTATTCTGTAAATACTTCTGTTGATGGCATATGTAGACCACGTTATGTGAAACTTTGTGTTGGTTGGGATGAACACTGTGTACGCTGTTTTTGTGGGAAAAATACAGTCAAACATATTTGGTACTGTGTATTTGTGTGTTTTGTATAAAAACAATATTCTGAAATATTTTACAATGCACTTATGTAGGCCTATGTACTGTAGTAAGTGTAACACTGGACAAAAAAAGACTTACAGTGAGTCATTATGATAAATGGAGAAGAAGTGGTCATAGTGTTGAAAAAAAAAAAACCTTACATATAACTTAGGAATGGAATAACAGAAAATTTTAGTGGTTTTAGGACCTTGACTTTTCCAAACCGCGATAAACCTTGAAACCGGTTATCGTCCCATGCCTATTTCTTAAATCTCTTCAGTTTTAGTGTATCTGTAGAGCGTGTTTGTTTGTGTCAAGAGCAGAGCAGATGTTTTCAATTAGCTTTATGAGTAACATTGAAATTAAAGACTTCTTTTATTTTTTTTTAATGTTATTTAGAACTTCAGTGGCACAACTCCAGAGACTATTGGGTCGAAGAACTACCAAGCGGGTATGTGATGCCTCTAAATCTCTCATCCTGAGTGTAATATCTCCCTTAACTTCTTCCGAGCAAACAAATGACACTGGTGCTGTCCTTTCAGGTTTCTCCATGTTCGGTGCTGGACTCACGGTTGGCTTTTCAAACCTTTTCTGTGGCATCTGTGTTGGCATTGTGGGCAGTGGAGCTGCCCTGGCGGATGCTCAGAATGCCAATCTCTTTGTCAGGATCCTTATTGTTGAAATTTTCGGCAGTGCCATTGGACTGTTTGGAGTGATCGTAGCCATCTTGCAGGTACTTTTTTTAAATATGTATTTTTTATTCTTTATAAGCTGTTGTCTTCATAGTTTTCTAAACAGGATAAGCACAGTGCTTTACTGGAAAAGTAGTTGTTTATCATCTGAAATGTGCTGCAACATATATTAGTTGTTTATGTTGTTTATGGTTAATGACACTTTAATTTCTGTTTGTTTTGTTGTTTACCTATATTTTCATTCCCTTTTCTGTTCCGAATAGTGTTAAGAAGTTTGACGAGAGTTAAAATACATGTTCATAATGTCAAAATCTTTTTTTTTTTATTATACTTTTTTTTTTGTCTAATGCTGCGGTCACACTATAACAATGGTCTCAAACTTAATTCCTGGAGGGTCACAGCTCTGCGAAGTTTAGCTCCAACCAGCTCCAACTCACACCTGCTTAATAAGCTGCGTCCCAAATGGCACACTATACACTATGCACTTATGCACTATGTACTTATACACTTACACACTCTACAGTATAGTATATGTATGTAGTGTCGTCCCAAATGGAACACTAATGGTTATTTTACTAAGCGGAAATTCAAACTGTTTCCCAGATGGCGTTTGACGGTTGTCATGTTAGTGAAATAAATGACCAAACTACCAAATAATACCTGCCATGAGTATAACCGCATTCACCATCGGGAGGCGCTATAATCACTCTCGTAGGAGAATTTTACTTTCACAATCCAAAATAAATAAAATTATCCAACATGTGTTGGCTTCGCCCCTTTTGCTACATGAGCAAAGCTGCGGTCGTTGAGTGCGTGAAGTGTCCATCATTACACACTTAATTTTACCGGTTGAATGAGTGCATTATCCGGGTAATTAAAATGCACTTAATATTTTGGCGTTTTTAGTGTAAATGCACTACTTACACTATTTATACTACAAAATGGCGTAGAATAGTGCATAAGTATGCGATTTGGGATGCACCTATAGTCTCTAGTAGTTTTGAACACCTTAAATAGTTGCATCAGCTGTGTTTGATTAGGGTTGGAGCAAAACTGTGCAGAGCTGTGGCCCTCCAGTAATCCTGTTTGAGACCTATGCACTAAAGTTTAGGGTTGGGCCGATAGACGATGCCATCGTGCATCGCAGATGGCCGATAAACTTCATGATGCTGAGTCGGCATCGTGATCCATCACCCTGCCCCACACACGTCATCTTAATAGCAATGACGGTCTTTTCATGAGCTATGTTATATTTTACTTATAGCTGCTGTTTGCACGGCTGACAGCATGGTTAGGATTAAATGAAGGATTATACAGCACCTCTCGCGCTTAAAATGTGTAGATTCAGTGGCAAACGTTGTTACCTGCAAACCCCGTCCCACAGACTTTGCAGTGAATGGCTTTAGTTATTTTCATAGCGGACTTAAAGCCACTGGAAGTCTTTTATCCACTCTTGGAGAAGTGTAAATGGTGGATTAACATTCAGCACGTGATCACTAATAAGACGTGCCATTATTAATAACTTTAGGTGCTTTCTAAAACAAAATCTGTCAGTGTTATTTTCATTCTCTCATCTTCAGCGCTTCACATTCTCCTCCACAATAATATCCAGCACATTTTCGCGGTTGTAGCTCGCTGTCATGTGAAGGCAGAAGGCATTGACTGAGTGATTGACAGCTGATATTAACCAATGAAATGCAGTGAAAACAGATCGCACGGTAACAATTTATGCACTAGCACAAATGCTTCCAAATATATATTTTAGGTCGCATAAAACTTCGGGCCATACGCCTAAACGGTCGAGCCCTAGCATTTTTACTTGTTATTATTTCCTCATAATAATAATAATAAAATTAGGAAGTTATTATTAATCACAATACAAATTACAGTGAACTCCAAACGAACTCTCATCTTGTCTCCTCCACCAGTTGTGGGAAAAAGCCATTATAAATGGCACAAATCTCCGTGGAAAAAAGTGATTGACAGGTGGTAATTTGAGTGTAACTTTATTTATTTATGGTTTGGTTATGGGTAAAGCAAAGACCACGTGGGTCAGGTAGTGAAAAAATAGGCTACAATTAATTAATTCGTTATGCCATCGTCCATCGCGATGTTTCACATTAGACATTGTACGATGCCAAATTGGTGAACATCGCCCAACCCTACTAGAGTTTGTGGATGCGAAATTCTGTCATACGGCACTGTAAAAAGGGGCGGGATTAAACAAGATTATTAGACGTAAAAAAAAGCAATTGGTCCATATTTTAAATGTCTGAAAATTTAAAATAATTCAGAGTTCACCAAGCTTAACCTCCTAGGGCTTAGTGGCCACATATGTGGACAGCACATTTTAGCCCTTATGTCTTATGTTTTATATTTTGTTACAGACATGTACTGTAGTGACATCCTGCAACTGTTTTGCAGCATATGAGATGTCCCAAACATTATTTTAACCGACCAAAATGAGCAAAATGTTTTTTATTGATAGTCAAAACATGTTCAAAAAACGTGTGTATGTGTTATCAATGCATTAAAAACAGTCAGGAAAAAAAACTGTGTTCAAGGCAGAAATAAAGAGTTTTTCATTCTATTACACAAAGGTGACTTTATTGTGCTTTATGTAAATTGAGACCACGTTTCCACATATATGGACATCATTTTTCTCTAAAAGTACATCATATCAAAAGATGATACTTGGGTTTTATTCTAATTAGGTTCCAATAAGCCCAAATAGCTAAGAGAAATAAAAAATGCATGTAAAAAAAAGCTTGGGCCTTACTTATACTTTGCAACACAGTGATGTGTGAAACTTGTTGCATGAGCTTGCATTTCCAGTCTGTCGCATTTGCATGCGTATGAAGTCTATGGGGTGAAAAGTGCAGTGTGACTGCAGCTCTACTTGACTGAGCATGACATTTTTTAATATAAAATACTGCATTAAAATTAAAACTGATGCAGAAAATCTGTCTGATGCATACTTTTAATGTAAAAAGTTTTCGTTTTTTGCGAGTGCTTGACTTTAAGTAGCAAATTCTGAGTTAGCAAGTTTATCAGACTTGTTCAACTGACAGCAGAGCAGAATTTTAAACTAATAATAGATGTTTTGGGTTTTAAATTATTAAACATTTTGAAATCGCTCAGATTCTTCTAACGCAAATCTATTCGTTAACCAAAATATAAATGAAGAAACACAAATCCAAAGATTTCTTTCAAAGAATTTTATCTGATTTTAAAGCAATTGTCCTGAAATTTTTTTTTGCCTGCTCTTTTTTTATTTTTTTAATTTTTTTTTAAAATCAGGTATTCTTATATTCCAGCTGCACTATTATCAATATACACTGCTCAAAAAAATAAAGGAAACACTTAAACAACACAATGTAACTCTTATGCTGCGTTCACAACAGATGCGGAAAAAACGTCAAGCATGAGTGATTTACATGTTAAGCCAATGCAAAGACGCGAATAGACATCCTGCGGCGCGATACGTGCGAAGGAGGCGGCGCGAATGATGTACTTCGCGAGAATGAAGTGGCGCGAGTTGAACGTTTTGCATGTTTCGCTTGAAACGCTCGAGTTCGAAAATCTGAACTTCAGCGGACATTCACGCCACTTTACCAATCAGGAGCTTGCTCTTGTGGGAGCGTAATTATGACTTGGCGCCTGTTGTTGGTGTCCCGGAGGAAAATCCTCCTGCCTACACCAACAACAGTTCATCAAACTGGGCTCGGCTTAGTCAGAAGCACCGCTGAATGCTTCCATCATCCAGGTTAAGTTTCTGGAGGAGTTAATGAGCTCACAGAGCTGGGTGCACCATTGAAAGTATCTAGTGGACACGGCTCCAAACAAATCAATGCTGTTTTTCAGCCTTCATAAAGCACAAACACAGTTACTTTCTAAAAATCCATGTTAGCCATTTAGCAACGAAGCTACAGTCACCGGGCAGACAGAAGCCATGCCCATGATGCGAATCCTCGTCTATTGCTCAGTAAACTTGAAGCAAATGAAACCGATTTGATGCACGAATGAAGCAGGTAAACTCCAAATGTTCACGCGTCTATTTATGCGCGAATACCACGATTTATCTGCGCGTTCCGCATCTGGTGTGAACACAGCATGAAGTGTTCCCCTTAATTTTTTTGAGCAGTATACATTTAGTAGTATGGTCAGTAAACCCATTATTTGAGTTCCATGTTGTCATTAAATCATCAGATAGCTTGTACTCTGCTTTCGTTGAGTAGAATATGTATTTTTTATAATATAGTTTTGCTCTTATTTTGAAATGAACTTTTCCCCACTCTCTTCTTAATTTTATTCCTCATGTTAACAGGCTTTTAGTTCACCTAACTGACAAAGTGCTGTCATGAAGCATATTCTTCCCCGTCTGGTTTCCACCAGGATGATCTTTTGAATTATTTCTCATTAATATCCATGTTCACACTCTGGAAAATGAATGTTTTATCACCATTTCCAGTCACACATTGTAAATGAATCCGACATGCATACTTGAATTCAGATGGAGATTATTTTGCCACACCAGATCAACTTCTTTTAAAACAGTTATTTCATGAGGCTTACACTTGCAATATGGCCTCTAATGATAAGAATTTATTTTTGATAAGATATCTTTTTGGTTGATTCGTTCAATATTCAGTCTTTTTAGTAGTATATTTATATTATTGAGCATCAGATTGTGTTTATTAAACTTGTTTAAGTTGTCATATTGAATTGATTTTTGATCCGTCTAATCTTTACCTATATATATTTTTTCTATCCATTTAGACATCGAAAGTAAAAATGGGAAATTAGATGACTACACAACCTACAGATCAAAGATGCTGTGTTGCTGGTGCAAACCGGAGGTGTAAATACATAGTAAATTATTTAAATGTATTTTCCTTTGTGTCTGTTTTTAACCATCATTTTCTGAAGATTGAAATATTGTATGTGCACCAATTTGTCTTAAACGAGTGCATGATGGCGTTTGTTCACTTAGGTTGACATCTCTCAGTTCTGTAAAATGAAAATATCACTCAATGTTTTTGCCCATACGATCTCATAACCTAGAATCCCAACATGAGGATTGTTCTGTTTGAAAATGAGAGGTATTATATTTATTAAAATAGCCTAATATAAACGATGATCTTGCATATGGTGACAGAACCAACTTGGCCCGATGTTGAGGTCTATTTTGACATAAATAGGGTGTTATGTTTGTAATCATCTCAAATTCCAATATATAGTTGGCTGTGATTGTTCTGTACAGTACAAGAAAAGTGATTTCAATTGCATTGGTGTGGTTCTTTGCATTGGATGGCCGTAAATCGTAAAGTATTCTCTTGGTCGCCGTATGCAAGGATGTTCTTGTGTTTGCGTGATGAGCTGATCTGATCTCACACTCTCATGTGTTGTGTTCCTTTCATGTAGCTGCTGTATTTAAGCACATTTTCTTTTAGGAAAAAAAGTTCTACCAAAATAATAATGGTAAAAATGAATCTTCCAAACTTCTTTCTGCCAGCGTAGATCCTGACTTTGTAGATCTCTTCAGTTCTGGTTGGTTAAAAATCAAAGGATATATTAATCTGGTGTGTGTACATATTAAAAAGAAATCTGCTGTTTTGTGAAGCATGAGGTTGTTTGCCATTCCGTATTTTCCTAGTTGTCTTGTGATTTCTTTTTGTTTGTTTACTTTTTTGTATTCTTTTTCTTTCTTTCTTGAAACAAGAAGTGGTCTTTATCCCCCAGGTTACTGTATGATGTCTCAGCTTTATGAACAATATGTAATCTCTTTTTACTATTTGTGGTGCGTCAGTTATTTCTGAATATGCTGTCATGACATCAAAACTTTTAAAACTAATTCGCCATTGGTTCCTTTAAATTTTCTATTTTTAAAAGCTTTAATGTTAAATTAATAGAAATAAATAAATGGGATGTGTGCAGTTTTACATTATAAAACCACAGAGAAAATCTGTGATAAATGTTCAAGTTGCATTTATCATGGATCTTATTTAATTTATAAATTACAAATATGTAAAGCAGGGCTGCCCAAACTTTGTCTTGGAGGGCTGATGTCCTGCATAGTTTTGCTCCAACTTTCTTCAGCAAACCTGTCTGGAAGTTTCTAGTATAGCTAAAAAAAAAACTTAATTAGCTGGTTCAGGTTTATTTAATTGGGGTTGGAACTAAAATATGCAGGACACCGGTCCTCCAGGATCGAGTTTGGGCACGTCTGATGTAAAGGAAAATCTCAAAGGAACCAGTGGTAAGTTAGGCTTGTCAGTTTTGAAGTCGTCAGTTTTCAGTATTCTGATGGACACAGATCTTTAATGCTATACTAAGTTTATGTGTTTGCAAATTTAAATAAGGCTGTATGGTTCTTTCTCAACTTCAAAAATAATATAAACACAAGTTTAATAACTTTTAGAAAGACATTGCCACATTTTGCAGTGGCTGAAATGCTTAACAGTACAACCCACAGCCTCATTTTCATTCATGTACAATTAAATAGTGTTTTTCCTTTGCTGAAGTCTGTAGGTTATCTAGCAAACCTAACAGTGCTCAGTTTGAACCACTGGTTATGATGACTATGATCAAACTCGCAAGATCAGTTGACTTTTTCTTAGATCAACTGAAATTCTTTTTTTTATTTCTATTTCTGATGTGTTTGTGAAGTGGAGATACATACTTTACATGACTTTACTAACCACTGAATGTCCAAAATCAACTGTTAAATGTCTGTCTTTAAGTTATAATGATCAGTCAACTTACAAACCCAATATGTAAAGCACTATAGTCTTGTGAATCATTTCCTGATGGTCCGTTAGTCTTGCGCTGGGTCTGTGGGTTGAATTATTATTATTTTTTTTTCTTTACGTGCATAAGTGTTTCTTTTGAAACATTCCAACTTGGACCTGGTTGTAATGATGGATCACACTGCGAGGCCACTTTAGGTCTCATTATTCCGGGAGTCGTGTGGTAAAGATGACCTTGTAATCATTTCTTGTTTCAGTGATTGTTGAATATGTTAATGTGGTGATTCCATTGTTTTGATGTGTACAAGTGGATCCTCTAGACTTCATATAATTGTCCTTGGAGAAATTAAAAGAAATGTGAAAGTTCTTTGCAGTCTTTTTTATTGTGTGTAGTGCAGCAGAACTCAAACACTTGGTTATCAAATGACTAATCATTTATTTATATTCTGGTGCTCTACACTCTAAAGGAGGCTTTTATCTTTATATTTTATGAACGATTAGCCAATAGGATTAAATTGACCACCCCGGACTATCATTCATATACAGTTGAATAAAAAAAAAGAGAAGCGCGTTAAAAAAACTGAGAAAAAAAAAACCTAAACATTTTTAATAGCTTATATATTTTTAAATATTTCCATATTTGAAGTTTAGTGAACAGAAAAGTTACACATTAAATTCTATTTCAATTAATTAAGATTCATTTAAGTGATTGTGTGTTTATTACAGGAGGCAAATTAAAGGAATATTAAAGGGTTAGTTCACCTAAAATTTAATATTTTATTATTAATTACTCATCCTCATAGTGTTCCAATCCTCTTTGTTCATTTTTAAAGAAACAAATTACAAGATTCTAGATTAAAAAAAAGAGCTCTCATCCTCCATAGACAACGGTAATGATACAGATCATTCACACAATCAACACACATGCCGTATTGCTCGTAGTAAACACATACACTGACCCAGGGGTGCTCAACCCTGTTCCTGGAGAGCTACCTTCCTACAGAGTTCAGCTCCAACCCTGATCAAACACACCTGAATCAATTAATTAGGACCTGAACAGCACTTGATAATTACAGACAGGTGTGTTTGATAAGGGTTGCAACTGAAATCTGCAGGAAGGTAGCTCTCCGGGAACAGGGTTGAGCACCCCTGCACTGACCTGATGCAGAAACAGGCAAACAAAAAACAATTTGGCACACAAAAGGGTTCTAGCTGCTTTGTACTATAACTGTTAAACCACTGAAGTCACATCTGGGAATGTTTTTGTTTTCCTTAATTTACTTTTAAATGTCTCAGGATATAGTTGATGTCTATGGAGGATGGATCTCGGATTTTATATTAAATATTTTCATTTATGTTCTGAAAATGAGAGAAAATCTCAGGGGGTTGTAATGACATGAGGGTGAGTAATAGCAGAGTTTTTGGTGAGCTAAACTCAAAAAAAAAAAAAGAATTTTTTCCTAACCTATTTTTTTTACACTTTATTCAAATACTGAACTAATGTTTAATTGCATTGTCATTGTTTCTGATAACTGCTGGGCATCATAACTGCACCAAGTTAACCAACTTCTCTCATACAGAAAACTGTATTTAAACCCCTCAATAAACAAACTATATCCCACAGTTCCTGTAAAATGAGTTTTGCTTCATAAACTGCATTTTTAATGTTAGCTCAGAAGTTATCAATTGGTTTTAAGTTAGGGGATTGAGCTGGCCATCCCTATAGTAAGAAACCAAGTTGTTACTTGATAACTTCTTTGTCTGGGGTCGTTGTCTCAGTGAAACTCATTTCAGGGGCATTTCCTCTTCAGCAGGAACATGATCTCTTCAAGTGTATTGATGAATTCAAACTAATTCATGATACATGGTAAAGGTTAATAGGCTTAGGACCACAGTATGAGAAACATCACTAAATCATGATATTTTTTTTTTTTTTGTGCAAAAAAGTGCACTTGATTCGAAAAGAACAATTTACTCTCATCAGTCTATATTTCTCTTTAGGCCAGTTAATGTGTTCCTTGGCAAATTTTAACTAATTCTGCATATGCAATATTTTCAACAATGGTGCTTTATGGGGGCTTCTTGCTAACAGCAGAGCTTCCCTCAAACACCATCTGCTTGTAACTGCGCTCACAGGTCATTTTTTATCATGGTTCTCTCTGGAGGTGATGTTTGGCTGAATCTTTACCATTTGGACTATTCTTTAATCCACTATACCTGTAGATGCATTTTTGTGCCATTTTCAAGCATTGCAAATAATTTAACATATGCATTATATACCCTATATAAATTTTCCATTCTTTAGTCAACTTTTTACTTATACATTACTATGTTGTTCTTCTGAACAAAGCTTGGAATGACCAAGCTTGGAATGATCAGAAATAAAGGAATTTTATAATAATGTGCGACGCAACGCCAACTTTCTCTTTAATAAAAGACAGCTGTTTTTTATTCTCTTATTAAATTGTTCTCTTATTAATAACACACAGATGTCAGTTTAATATATACTGTACAGTATAGCCATTTACAACAAACAGCACACATAACATAATCAGCTCTGTTGTTTTTCTATTGTGGTACTATTACCAATAACAGGTTACAGATGTTGTACCGCTATTTTTTTAAAACAACTGTATTTTGTAGTTATGGAAAGGCTTTTAAACTCACTAAAGGTGTTTTCTTGCATTTGATTTAGTATTTTAAAATGCAATTCATAATTTTGGTGACTACAGAGATTCATTTTCTATATATGCAGATTTGGTGCTCAACAGACATGTCTTAATATTTGTTGAAAACTATTTTGTTGTGATGATTTCAGTTTTTTTTTCTTTTTTTATTAAAAGAAAGTGAAATGTTATGGAGAAAAAAAACCAAGCAAAATTCAAAGAGCTTTTTAATATATTTTTTTCTAACCTTGTAAAAGACGTTTAAAAAATAAAAAAATAAATAAAACTTCCCTTTCAAAAACATAACAATTTAGGCCACCTAACTAGTTAATTAGGTTAACTAGGCAGGTTAGGGTAATTAGGCAAGTTATTGTATAACGATGGTTTGTTCTGTAGACTATAGAAAAAAAATATATAATAATTAATAATTAAAAACTGCTTTTATTCTAGCTGAAATAAAACAAATAAGACTTTCTCCAGAAGAAAAAATATTATCAGACATACTGTGAAAATTTCCTTGCTCTGTTAAACATCTTTTGGGAAACATTTAAAAAAGAAAAAAAATTCAAAGGGAGGCTAATAATTCTGACTTATTTAATAATTGTTTGTGAAGTGGATTGATTTACAGTTTTTCTCAGTGGCTTTGGTGCATTTCTCACAACAGTATTTACATTTGCACAACAGTTAATGCATTTCTCAAAACAATTAGTACAAACTGCAAAACCTAGTTGATAAACAGCAAAAGCGTGTCACTTGCTCAAAATGGATAGCTCATTCCTCAAAAGCAAGTCTTCATGTCAATCAAAGTGTCAGTGTCATCAAGATGAAAAGTCCTGCCACCACTATTTATGAACAAGATAGTCAAATGGCTTTGACATGTTTTCATCATGACAGTTTACTCTGTACATTTTTCTCCAATGCAAAAAAGTCAGATTTTAGTGACACTTCCTGAAAATGCTCAAGACAGCACTATATACTATTTACACAGCCATTTGAAAATTTGGACACATTTTAAGAATTTAAGTAAAATAAGTAAACAATTTGCAGTTGTCATCTTCTTTGCTCTTCAAATATACTCCAAATTTCACAATGTCCCAACAAATAGAAGGAAACATTGAAATATTTTATTTTATCCAGTTGCCCACATCAGACCAGAAATAATTAACCAAATTACAATGGAGAAATCGATGTTCAACAGTTTCAATATTACTATTGCAGAATTGGCGAACATTACTGACATTAAATCTTTTTCTCAGAACGTCCTTTGCAGGGGAAATATCATCCATCATTTTAAAATGTACCTCTTTAAAAAGACGTGTCATTTTTAAAAAATTGAATACATCCTTTAGTTTAATCAATTTCTTTTTTCTTTTCTATTTTTTTTAAAGAACAGCGTACAAAACCCAACATGATATTGTATTTTGCAATGGGAATTATATAAATAAATAAGGCATTAGTACTAGTAAATTAATGGACGTAGGAAACATTTGATAATACAGTACTTGACATGTTTATTTAATATTATAAGGGTCATTATCACCATAAAGTGCCTTTGATGTCCCACATGATTGAATCAGTCCTATATGAACATAATGCGAAATCATGAAATTCCGATGATTTAATAAGTTTATTTAAACCTTTACACACATGCAGGTAAAATTATAAGTGTTTTGAAATATGTTTTTGTCAATTTCTGCCATATTCTTTCATTGAATGGATGTGATTTTGCCATGTCCCACACACTGCTCAGCCAAATTCAAAGAGTCTAAAAAGTAGGTAAATTAGATAAAATTGAAAAGATTTTTAAATATTCTTATTGTCTGTAACAAGTTATTTGATCAAATAAGTCATTTTAATAACTTCTATTTTGTTTTGATAATATTATTAGTCATTTTGCACGTGTCTTTGAAACTGCTGTCATGATGTGGTAAATGCCCCTTTAAGAAGCCCTCTGATGTACTCATTGGCATCTCCATGCCCTTTTTGCTTTTCTTCAGAGGAGGTTAAAACATCTGATGTGCACACATTAACTGTCTACACTTATGTTTCATATTTTTCCTCATATTGTGTTTGAATCTGAATGTTGTCAAGCTTAACATGTCCAAATATTAAATATTAATTCATTTATAAAAAAAAAAAATCAGAAATTAAAAATATAGCTTTTAAACTGTATACAAAGAGCTTAAACAGGGAAACACTTTGCCAGCCGCAGGTTCAACATGTGTTAAATCAATACTATCTTTAGCCAAAAGTGTCCTCCCTGTCATTGTCCACCCTGTCACAAATCCTTCCTTGACAGGGTGGACATATGCATTGCAATTGACACTTTATTTATTTATTTAATGTCTTATTGTTAATTAGTTAATGTTTTATGTTACAACGCTTATACACATACATACTACACCAGTAGATGCAGTACATAAGTGGACAGTACAAACCTTTTGGCGATATCTGTCTCAGTCTATATAAAGGATATCCTTTATATAAGTCCATATAATGGAGCTCATTGACTGTTTGAAATAAAAATACAGCCCTAAGTATTTGTACATTTCTGTGAACATCTGTAATCTAATTATTTACCTTAATCTGAAAAAATAAATAAATAATTAAATAAATCAGTATTATTAAGGTGTTAATTTGAGTTGCATCCAACATTCCCTTCACTCCTCCAATACAATGTACAATGTAAAGATTCATTAGCAAATTTAGTTTAATTTGAAGGACAATAATTGTTTATTTTCTCATTAATTTTGCATATTGATGATAACTGAAGAGGCAGCATGGTGGCTCAGTGGTTTGCAGTAGTTAGTGAAAACAGAAGTTGAATTCTTGAAAACTTTTACACCCCTTATATATAAACCCTTTAATATCTCTTGTTGTACCTGTTGTTTTTTAAAATGTTCCTCCATATTTAGTTCATTAAATAAAGCCTTTATCCACCCTGTTATGCCAATGTCTACTCTGTCACCTTGTTTTCCACCGTCGTTCAATTTTTATGTTTGAAAGTTTGACAAAATACTTTAGATCTTGGGTTTTATTTTGAAAAGAACGTGCAACGATTGCATGTTTTATTGGGAAATAAATGTTTTGTCCATTATTTCATTATTATAAATAGACTTTTTTCATAATCTAAAAAGTTGGGTTGGTAAAGGGACGCATTACCTTTCTGAAAATATACATTTTATAATCACATTGCAATGAAAACATACTTATACTACTTTGAATTCGTCCATGAGGGTTGACACAATTTGAGGTCTGTTTAATGTTTTTCTGCTTGGAGATTATTTGCAAAAAGTGCTGGAGCTTGACCAACATTCATTGCTTACAGCCTAAGGTCTAATTAATACAACAACTATGTTATTAAATAAAAAATCTCAAACATTTTTTTTTTTTAAATTTTGATGTCTCAAATGCACTTTATAGCGATAAACTAATGACAAATGAAATAGGTAACTAAATTGACTAAATAAAATTAACAAAATTATCATCACACAAAAAAATTATCTGGAACTCCAAAATCGTACAACGGAAATCATAACTATATACTTACTTTTGCAGATTATTATTATTTCAATAGCCTGAAACATCCATCAGATGGCGACAAACTACGACACACGTATCATGTCTTTCATCGGCTTACTTGTTTAGCAGGTGCATCTTTTTCTGCTTTTTGGTATTAATATATTTATAGTATAAGATATTAAACGTGACACTTTAGGAAATAGAAATACCCACTGAGCATCGCCTGTCAGCCGTGACAGCAGATTAATAGACTGTTATTGCAGCAAAATAATACGTAGATTAGTAGACAGAAACGAGTGTAAAGGACCACGACATCTTTTTCTCTCTGTTCTATTGGTTATACAGCCTAAAACGAACTGCTATTAGAGCAAAAATGCTTACAGCTACAAATAAATGGCATTCGTGTCCAGGCAAAATACCAAAACAAAACAGAACATGCACGGTGACTGCGCTCTCTTGCGGCGATAAAGCGAACGACTGTTTGAGCCCTCCGAGTCTCCGTACTAAAGAAAACCTGCCTCCCGATGCCTTTATTCGCACACCCATCATCTCTCCTCGCCAAAAAAAAAAAAAAAAAACACTGAACGGACAGATGAAAATACACGGCAAAATATTCAGTCTCATCACTGGAGTGTACGCTTTTGCCAAAGCCTCTGAACAACATGGAGATATATAGCATTCCTGCAATATGGCATAATCCTTTCATCAGTGAGCGTTTCTTTGCGAAAAATGAATTAATCACCGTTGTCGGCAGAAAGAAATAACGCTATCCGGCAAGTAACTCCTTCTTTTTATATGGATATTAGGAAAAACATACATGCACTGCACACAGATGACACATTTACAGCTGAAACTGACAGTTCTTCAGAAAAACACAGTCAGCTGAAGTGAATACAACAAAGATGAATCCCTTTTAGAGGAGCTCTCCGGCTTGCAGAGGATCAAGGTAAGAAATGAAATGTTTGTTTGTTTTTCATGCACATATGAAACACGTTTTTATCTCTGCACGACTTCCTTTGCACGATGCTCTTTGTTTTCCCTTTATATCACATGCTATCTTTACTGCCTGCCATCTTGATCAAGGCGTACAGATATTCCACATAGAGATGCAGGCTATACGATTTCAACTCTTGGTCAGATCACAATGCCACAAAATAGTCTCTTTTTTTCCATCGACATGCACATTTCAGCTCCTCCCAGCAGAGACGATTGAAAGCTCAAGGAAGATGCTGTGCTTTGGTACCCACAGCATCCATGGACAGCATCTTGCTCGGTGTCTCCTAATGTAGGAAGCTGGCAGGACATGTGTGGCTTTGTGGCCAAAGATCTGAGAGAAGAGTTGAGAATTTACTCAAACACTTTTTTTATGAAGCCTGTATGCATGCTGCACTGACTGTCATGGTCTTCACAATTCATATCTGAATTAATTTTCTCATCAATAACAAACAGCGTATTACATTTTTATTCATGGCTATACTTTAAAAGAGTGATTTAAAAGATGATTAAGGCCGCATTTCATGTTTATGCTCTTTCTTAAGCATGAATAGGTACATTTTAGAGTCTTTTGTAAGTGTAATGTTGTTAAGGTATACAATTGATCACATTTGCTATGCGTTATGCTTATAGAATAGAAGGTGTTGCTAAATATTGTACAGTAAGCTTTTTGGAGGGGGGTTATAAATTAGTACTGCTCTAGATTGAAATTTGGTGGTGTTAAGCATTTTCCTTGTAACCTTTTTGATTAGTAAATTATTGATTAGATCACATCAATGACACTTTAGTCTCAGGGGCAACTGTGCTTTGTGGGGTCCAATTAACATCCAGCTGTCTTTCATATTTATTTAATTGGTAACACAATATATTTAATTAACTGCACAGATGTTTAATATCATTTTAAATCATTGCATTGTTAAAAATACATAAATAATACAATGTCAGTTTATACAGTACTTTCCAAAACCTTGCAGGTCTATTTTGTTTTGTTGTGTGATATTATGTTGGAGATTTTTTAAGGACTGTTTGTTCACTTGTAAACTGTTTTTCTGAACCTTTCTGGCTCCTTTAGGAGGACTCTTTTCGATGACTCCCAACCTAAATATTATGTTCAAAATCAATAGTAGTACAAATACTGAATAACTTTTGAAGTTTTTCCTCTTAGGGTTTAGTATTAAAACACGTTCTAGTCCAACTCTTTAATAACTCTTTATATACACCTGACAAAAGTCTTGTCGCCTATACAAGTTTTAGGAACGACCAATAATAACTTGACTTCAAGTTGATCATTTGGTATCAGAAGTGGCTTAAATGAAAGTCAAAGGACTCTAGATTACGCTTATTTTACCAAAATAAAATATGATCATACCTTGATTTTTAATTACTTAATTAGGACAGTAAGGTCTGACTTTGCTTAGACAAAAGTCTTGTCGCTTAACAGAAATAATGTACAGTATAGAATATAAAGTCATGGTGCAGTAGGAAATGAATTAATATTGTGTATAACTCCCATGAGCTTGGAGGACTGCATCCATAAATCTCTGCAATGACTCAAATAACTCATTAATAAAGTCATCTGGAATGACAAAGAAAGCGATCTTGCAGGACTCCCAGAGTTCATCAAGATTCTTTGGATTCATCTTCATCACCTCCTCCTCCATCTTACCCCAGACATGCTCAATAATGTTCATATCTGGTGACTGGGCTGGCCAATCCTGGAGCACCTTGACCTTTTTTGCTTTCAGGAACTTTGATGTGGAGGCTGAAGTATGAGAAGGAGTGCTATCCTGCTGAAGAATTTGACCTCTCCTGTAGTTTGTAATGTAATGGGCAGCACAAATGTATTGATACCTCAGGCTGTTGATGTTGCCATCCACTCTGCAGATCTCTCAGACTCCCCCATACTGAATGTAACCCAAAACCATGATTTTTCCTTTACCAAACTTGACTGATTTCTGTGAGAATCTTGGGTTCATGTGGGTTCCAATAGGTCTTCTGCAGTATTTGTGATGATTGGAATGCAGTTCAACAGATGATTCATCAGAAAAATCTACCTTCTGCCACTTTTCCAAATGATCAACTAGAGCTCAAGTTGTTTGTTGCTCTTACAAGTTGCTTTTATATATATATATATATATGCATTGACAATCAGTTATTCCTATTTCATATTTAAGCTACTCCAGTTGTTTTATCTCATATTAAGAGTAGCATAATAATTAATTAATGAACACACATCTCCCTGACAGGATGAGAGAGAAGTTAAATAGGCTGCAGTTTGTGTTTTAGCTGTACTCATTTGCAGTCAATAACATCTGTTGTCTGATATGGGCTCCATTATTTCTCAGTGGTTCCTGCAAGTGACGTTTTTTCTCAGCGTCTCTATCTGTACATCTCATGCACCCACACAATCTGCTTTTTAAGCTCTCTTTCTCTGGCAGGATACCTGAGAGGCCCAAGGGCAGACTGTCCATTGGTTCATTTTACAGTTGGGTTTAAACAGGAGCTGCTCTGTTTGGCTAATCTGCCTCCATCCACCAGAGATAAATGGCCTTTCAAGCCAGCCGTGGTCCATGAGTTCTTTTTTCCTGATCATTGGATCATACAGATGATATTTTATTTAAGGTATAACTAACCAAAATTATCTAAACTATAAAAAGACGGTAAATAGATAAGGCAAAAGGATTATCCTTTTTATTGATAATAATTGTTAGTGATTGTGAATATTAGCCTTCATTGAAGAGGATTTTAGGACTTTTCATTCACTAGTAAACACACAAATCTTTCCCATCCTGGTTGTTATAGTCAAAATGTAATCAATTTAATACATTTAAATACATGAATAAATGTAATAAATAAAAGTAATACGTTAAATTAAAAATTATAATAATTAAATTGGCAGCACAGTGGCTTAGTGGTTAGCACTGTTGCCTCAAAGCAAGAAGGTCGCTGGTTCGAGCCCCAGCTGGGTCAGTAGGCGTTTCTGTGTGGAGTAGGCATGGGACGATAATCGTTTTCAAGGTATATCGCGGTAAGTCAAGATTTTAAAACCACCGAAATGTTCGGCTCTACTGTTCCTAAAGTATGTGTAAGATTTTTTATTTACGCTTTTATTTAGGCTTCAATTTAAGCCTAGTGTGGAGTTTGCATGTTTTCACCATCCGGTTTTCACCTCCGGTTTCCCCCACATGAGGTATATTGAATGAGCTAAATTGGCCGTAGTGTATGTGTGTGATTGTGAGAGTGTATGGGTGTTTCCCAGTGATGGGTTGCAGCTAGAAAGGGCATCTGCTGCATAATACATATGCTGGATAAGTTGGCGGTTCATTCTGCTGTGGAGACCATTGATAAATAAAGGGACTAAGCTGAAGGAAAATTAATGAATGTATAATTAAATTATAATTTAATTGAACTAAAATATTTAAGTTAACATGAAGAATATACTTGATTATTGCAAATGCATTGATTTGTGTTTATATACTGTACAGTAAGTGTTTATATATATATATACGCCCATTAAAAAAGTATAAATCTGGACACTGGTCATACAGATGAGGAGTGAAACCGTTGGGTGTTGGGATTTGTTGTCATGGGAACAGTAAAACCCGTGACAGAGGTGGCATGAAGTGAACTTCTTTGTTTTGTACACCAGACTTTTGTCTTAGTTTAAAGTGATTTTTTCTAAACTCATAAGAATGACATTTCTCATTTCTTCAGCCCAGGAGTACAGACTGTTTTTGCCCCAGTCAGAGTACAGAATGTGTATGTCGGTTGTGGTTTATTTCTGAGGGAGTTGCGTATTTAGGTGAATGAGGATAATCATTTCTAAGTCCATCCAGATGCCAACTTGGAGGTCCGTCCAAACGAAGGCTTCAGCTGCGGCGGTTTAATTTGTCTCTTGGCTCTGAGGAGAGTGAGCAGCTGGACTTGAGGCAGGCAAAAGCTGTGGCCGCGGTCTGTGGAGTTACACGCTAACAGAGCTGGATCACGGCCACACAAGGCTTTCTTCAGCTTGTTTTTGTGCTGTGATATGGACTGTCTGTCCAGACAATGGTGTCTTGTAATTAGCCACTCTGATTCATGGTTTCCCCAGGAATGCATAGTATTACCTTTGTGATATTCAGAATTAGATGCATTTCAAACACTGAATGGAAGGAAAAGAATTTGAATGTGTTTAACTGTTTAGTGTTCGTGTAAGCCAGATGAAACTTTGTTTAGCTTGAGTTGGGCTTACAAGAATATAGTGGGTTCAATGCAAGTTAAGCTTAGTTGACTGCGTCTGTAGGATAATGCTGATTAGAACAAAATAAATAAATAAATCATTCAGGCTTAAAGATTTTCTGAAATGAGAAAAAAATGTCGGGTGACATTGAATCGATAGAATCCTTTGAAGGTGGCCATTGCTAACAAAATGAAGGAATATTTGAATGCACGTTTGCAGTTGTGGAGGATTACTGTCTACCAGAATTACCCCCTGGTGGGGTTGATGACAAGAACGAGGAGCTACGTTTTACAGGAATCGTATCATGTTCATATTCATATCATTATCATATTCGAACTACAGTCAGAAATGAGACTAGGCATGGGCTGGTAACTTTGGATAAAAATATCACGGTTTCTTGTGATTACTGCTCTAAATTAAGTTGTTTTTATATCTTTGGGTAAAAAACAACCTTTTTTTCCCCATTGAACATGATATATTTTATTTTAACATTTAAAATATTTTTATACAACATTCATTCATTCATTTTCTTTTCGGCTTAGTCCCTTTATTAATCCAGGGTCGCCACAGCGGAATGAACCGCCAACTTATCCAGCATGTTTTTACGCAGCGGATGCCCTTCCAGCCGCAACCCATCTCTGGGAAACATTCATACACACTCATTCACACTCATACACTACGGACAATTAAACCTACTCAATTCATCTGTACCGCATGTCTTTGGACTGTGGGGGAAACCGGAGCACCCAGAGGAAACCCACGCAAACGCAGGGAGAACAATACAGTAAACATGTCAGGCTAAAAAATTTAAATAAATAAAAGTAAATGCTGTCTCATTAGTTTTAAAAACACAGATTTCTTTATAAGTTGAAAAGGCGCCTTTTCTTTTCTTTAGATTTTCTTTTTATTGTTTATATATTGTTTATTGTTTATATGTTGTTTATGTCATTGGATGTTGGTTCATAAGCGATTAGTTTTTTTTTCCTGAATAATGGACTGACCAGTAGCTTTTGATGTGGAGTGTCCTTTTCTGCTGGGGATACTGTTGCCCTAAAAAACCTCAATAAAATAGTGGTATAAGAACATGTAAAAATACCTTAAGAGCAGTATAACAGAAAATGTTAACCTTGACTTTTCAAAACCACGGTAAACCTTAAAACCCATGCCTAAACGAGACATGTACTGATGTAGCCCTGTCTTAAAGGCATACCATGTGACCGGAAGTAAAGAAATATTGATTCCAGATTTTGAAGATTATGAGGGAAAAATAGATTTTTACAAAATTATAAAGTGCACAGATACATTGTTTATAACAAGCATTATTATACATATACAAATAAAAAGTGTAAGTTTGGATTTCATGATTTCAATCCAATTAACTTTGATTTTGCAATATGGCAAAATCATGAATATGTTTGGGAATAAAATTCCAAAATATGAGGGCATAAACAGAAAATGCTCATCCACCAAATGACTTTAACTTGTGGTGTGAAATTACAAGTATAATCCAGTCAGAAGATTGTATAACGTGAGCTGATGTAAGTTTGAATGAGAGCAGCAATATTTGGTAGCGCAATATCATTAAGTGCTTTGTAGGTGCTAAAGACTTTCTTATATTGGATTCAATAACTGGCAGGTAGCAAATGAAGTTTAGATTGGCAATAATGTGAGTAGATTACCATGAGAATGTGAGAACTCTGGCTGCAGAGTTCTGAATATTTTGGAACTTATTTATTGTTGTGTTTGGTAGACCATAGAACAGTAGTCATGTCATAAAATCATGAAGCCATGAACCAAGGTCTCAGCATTGTTTATATTCAAGAAGGGATGTAAACCTTTAAGATTTAGCCAGAGAAGAAAGGTTGAAAGGACTGGAGTCAAAGATTATACTCAGAAGACTGAACTAAAGTACCAGCAACATTAACACTGTCGGCACAGAACTGAGCTTAATGTTTTGGTGACAAACAAGACCCTCTGTCTGTTTTGTCAGTATTAGTTTTGAGAAAGTTACTAGTCATCTAATTATTTATATGATTAATACAAGCCAATTGCCATTTGTGTGTCTGTGTTGAGAAATAATATAAAGCGGAGTGTTGTCTGCATAATAGTGGAAGTTGAGGCCTTCATAATGGATAATGTTACCTAAAGAAAGCATGTAGAGTTGTACAGTACAGTAGATGAAAAAGAGTAAAGCACAGAGAATAGAGCTCTGAGGAACACCATGAGAAGCCAAAGCAGTAGAGAACGTAGACTGGTGGAAAGCAACATAATGTTGATGGTCAGACAGAAGTAAACCAAGTTAGGGCAGTTCCGAAGATGCCAAGAGCAGAGTTATGAGATAAGAATGCTGTGAGAGACTGTGTCGAAAGTGGAGGAAAGATCTAGCAGAATCAGAATTCTAGTAGAGGCCAAAAAAGAGGTCAAAACAAAGCAAACTTAAGAAGTGCTGTCTCAGTTCTGTGGAGTGTGCGAAAACCAAACTGAATGCAATTGTAGAGGTTATGGAAAGCCAGATACTCTACTACTAAAGTTGAGCAACAACGATGTTTTCAAGTAACGTAGACTCACCGTGTTCCGTACACTTTTCGCTATTCAGTGCACTCAAATGACCACTTCGTCATAATTGAAAGCCAAATAAGCATGCTTGTGCGATCATTCTCTGGGTGAATACCTATTGCACAATTTGAATTTTGATTGATGTCTTTTGGACCAGTAGTTTTGAGAAAAGATGGGAAAAGTACCGCCTACGCATGTGTACGGAAGATGATAGGTGTTAACGGTGTTCCGTACAGGATTAAAACAATGTTCTGTACAGCGCGCCAATTCACTGGCAAAAATTAATTAAAGGATTAATAAAGGGACTAAGCCTAAAAGAAAATGAATGAATGAATGAACTTTTTATGCAAGTTTGAAATGAAATAACTTTGCAATCATTTTATTTTTGTATCATATTTATTTTATTACAGCATGACAATTGAAAATATTAAAACATTTAATTTATGCAAGTTAATGCTAAATTGACTGACCTTTTATTAATATAAACATCATCTCTGCACAAAGATTATCTAAACAGTGTTTGCAGCCTGGCTCTCAGGCTCTGTCTAGCGGAGAGTTGCACCATGCGGTCATCACCCACAACTGACGTTTAAATATCCTTATTTCAAAGCATCAATTAAACAAAAGATAATTTATTTAGCAATTTGTGATAACATAATATTCATTTAATTAATACTGTCTCATCTCATTTTCGTCCGCTTTTCTGGGGCCGAGTTGCAGGGGCAGTAATCTTAGGAGAGAACCCCAGACTACCCTCTCCCCAGACACTTCCTCCAGCTCCCCAAGGCGTTCCTGGGTGACAGAGCTCCTCACCCTATCTATAAGGGTGTGCCCTGCCACCCTGCGAAGAAAATTAATTTCAGCCGCTTGTATCCGAGATCTTGTCCTTTTGGTCATGACCCAAAGCTCATGACCATAGGTCAGAGTAGGAACGTAGATTGACCGGTAAATTGAGAGCTTTGCCTTTCGGCTCAGTTCCTTCTTTATCACAAGGACCCGTACATCGACCACATTACTGCTGCCACTGCACTGATCTCCCTGTCAATCTTAAGTTCTATCCTTCCCTCTCTCCTCCACCTGGTGTAAGGACTTTCCTCCAACCTGGAGATGCCAAACAACCTTTTTCCGGTGGAGCACCATGGCCTTGGACTTGGAGGTGCTGATTCTCATCCCAGCCGCGTCTGTAAAAACTGTAATACTGTGTGATGCGTAAATTTAATGCGAATGCATATTGTTGTTGCTCTAAATGTCTGCCTTCCTTTTAGCTAGCCGACTGTCTGTTTTCAAGCTCATTAGGTGGACGTAGCAAACTTACAGAATTTTCTCGAAAACAAAGGGTAGGAGGGTCTCGGGGGTGAAAGAGTGAGAAATAAAGATTACACAGATATATAGCTTGTCTACGACCCATAAGTATTTATTCAGAGATTGGCGTTAAAAGACAATCTGTACGAACATCATTGTGTATGGAACATGGTTAGTCAACGTTAATTTCGAAAGTAGTGGAAGCAGAGGAACTTGACATGTTTGGTTAAAACTCTTAGAGAAAAAAAAAACTGATGTGAACTTTATCTAATCTCTTTATTTGTTCTAATTAGGGTGTAAAATAGTTATCATAATTTTTCTGGTAATTTAGGTGGCGTGAATGCACTGGTCCGCTTTTTTTCACATGTCAGTGTTTATCAATAGATTACACCAAAAAGAACAGGAGTAATCTTTTTCCAATGGAAAGCTTAAAAGGAAAGTATTTGATAAATGTGTGTAAATTGTACAGAAAATGCTTATTAGATATGAAGTGAATATCATCGTTATAACAAGACACATACGCATTCATTGCTGTACATCACGGTTTATTTTGAAAGGTAAGAGTCCACAGAACAACATCCCATCGAACACATTTAGTCCACTGACATAATAGTGTTGAATTATGAATGGTTATTCGTTTGTTTAGGTCATCGTTTTTGTCGGAGACCTGTTGTTTACATTGGTTACAATATTAATTACTGTCAAAAACTGCATCTTTGTAGTAAAAAGCAAGTCGATGTCATAGCTTACAGTGTTACAGATAAAATGAGACCACAAACCGAATAAAAAGTCAAAGTTATAGTTGCTAAAATCTACGTATTACGTATATGTATTTTTGCAGTTTTGGTTTTTACGAATCCGCGAGAGGACGCTGTGTGCGCTGTTTCATGTCTCAAATTTCTCTCGCAAGTGTCGTTCGTGCCCGCTGTTCTCGCGTAAACCCACCAGAGGCTGCTGTCGACCGATTGCCTGTCTGACTGACTGGCCGGCCAACCAATCCAATCGACTGACCCACCCTCCTCCTTCTCTAAACCCAACCAATTTTATCGATTGATCCGCCCACCCACTTACTTCCCCTAAATCCAACCAACGGTTTGCAAAAGCCATCTAGAAAAAGAAAAGCCCTCGTCTGATTTTTACCACATTTTTGGATTTTACCACATTCTCACCCTGTTATTCACTTGTTCATTTTATTTTTTTGGATTCTGTTTTTGTCTTACCTGATTTCTGGAACCGCTTTTCCCCGGACTCGAACCCCGTCGTCGTGGTCAACTCCTCTCTGCGTCTCAAGTCCGCCGACTTACACGACGAGCTAACAGGACAAACTGGTTGCGGTGGGAAAGCCCTCCACACGGAGGTAAGCGGTCAGCTGGTAAGCACGAAAAGGAACAGCATCATACCGCCCTGTAGCGTTCGTTTAAAAAAATGAAATGAAGCCATGCGTACCTCCGGCTACATAATTTGTGGTCTCCAGAGACGTCCACGGGACTACGTTTTCAGAATGAGCCTGTGTTGACTTTTAGCCAGTAGTTTGTACTTCCTAGTTTGACTAATGGAGAATTTAGCCAATGGCTGCATGATTCTAACGACATATGGTGACGTTTATTGATCTATTGTTGAGCCATTGTTGTCAAATTGTAAATCTCCTTTAAAGTTAGTCAGCTTTCTTCACATGAAATTGTATTTAAAGTAAGCTATTGTTTGCTTAAGTTAACTTACATGAAACATGTAATAATCGTTTTAGTTATTTAGCTGCAGATATTCAATATTGTGTTTAAGCTACAGTACAACTGATATGTTAATATCACATCTTGATTCTTGCCTTCTTTTACACCTCCACATTTTTCAGTCCTCATTTTTTCTTGCATATTGAAGCTATTGTAGAGAATGTAACCGCTCAACACCGTGCACCACAGGATCTTGTAAGTGATGTTTACATCACAGGAGTGAGTTGAATGTGTTTTGAAAAGTGTCGGCTATACTCGTTGTGAGATTGAAAGCGTAGCTGAGTGGGTCTTCAAGCAGAGTACCATTCAGTATAATCTGAAATTGATGTCACGTTCGCATCCCACTGAACAGGTGCTGGCCGCAGATTTCCAGCCAGAGGAGGATGGAAGCCTACAGGCAGAAAAGCACACTTTTAATGTGGAGAAATCGTCTTAGGTCAAGGAAGTTTAGGCGGATATTTTCAATATGTGGGCTCTCAGCCTCCTACCGCTCAATATGAAGCATCTAATTAAGCTCATTTTAATCTTTAGCGATTAGTGGGTGGAGTTTTCTTGTGGTTTGTCTTTGTAACTCAATTTGAGTTTGACAGCTGTAGGCGGAGTAGGGTCAAAGTGCTTGAAGCTTATACAAAACAACTTGTGCCTAGTTTGTGCGTCTTTTTATAAGAAAAATTATTTAGGTTTTTTCAGCGAAGCAGAATTTCAATTTTAGAAGCAAATACTTGAGGTTATTATGTGTTATGTTTGTTTTAAATTAATAAATTACTAATATTGTATATCTATCTGCACTTGTGTTGTCAAATGAGATCCAAATTTAAAATGAACCAAACTTATAAATGACATTTCTAAACACTCCCCCTGTCTTACATTGGTCTGTCAAACTGATGGAAAACTCAGATCTTTAACAATATGTCAAGCTGATTGTATGCTCAATAAATGTAGCTTTAGCGAGAAGGGAATCAATGTCTGAATGCATGGTCAGTAGTGGTGTAACGGATCACAAATCTCACGGTTCGGATGACACTATGGTTTTTAAGTCAAGGATTGAACCATTTTTCGGATCAGCAAGAAAGGGAGGAGGCAACTGTCATTTGCTCTCCATTTATACAGAAACAGTACTGCAAAAAGTATTGGTTTTAACAAAAAGATTTCAAAACCTGAAATTTTAATAAAAAAAAAGATCAATAAAGAAAAAAGGAAAATATTCAATACGAAAAATGATCTTTGCTACTGTTGCTGATAACGCTAAATATAGAAATCGAGTATCTTGTACAACATATCATATTTATTTTCAATTAATGATTCAACAATTCACACATAAAACTTCATGTTTCATTTTAGGTGGATTATTTTTTAAAACCTATGCAGTGACATCATTTTGATGGTTGTTTGTCTCCACCTATTGGACAATGTAATTGCTACAACATTTACCAGCGTCAAGTTCCATTAAACAGTGGATTTAATCTTTACCATAAATATCAGTGTTTATATCTGAACTATACACTGTTCTCACAGTACTTCTGTGTTATTTAATTGTTTGTAACGAACTGAAAAAGAATAAAAAAACGCAATCTCTCTCGATCAAACACAAATTTGAATGCAGCGCTTCAAAAGATTATTAAACATGTACAAATCATTATCATTTATTATTCATGTTGTGCCGGCTTGAATTGAGATCACGATTTTTTATGTTTAATTGTGCACCTTTACACTGAATGAGTTAATGCAGACTAAACAAACAGTGACAGAAAACACCTTTAATTAATAACCTAAAACCTGTTTCACACTGCAATTGCGAGCAGAGCGTGAGCAGCGCATGTTTTTTCGGCATCCATGTTAACAGATTAGAGCTTTCATACCGCACGCAGAAGCAGCGCGAGGCTTGTCGCTGAAGCAGCAGTGTTGCGATAGTTTCGGCTCTGGGTCTATTTTTGCCACGCTGCTTATGCGCATTTAAAGTGACAGTGCCTTGACATTTACTGCTAATACTTTGCTTGCGCTTTCGGTGTGAAACAGGCATAAGAAAGCATTTAGGTAGGTCCCACCACAACTTTTTCGTCATTGAGCCAAAACGCTTTCATATGATTTGAATGACTTGGGAGGCGATCTCTCTGCAATTGTTATAACTGTCAGATTAAGCTACAAGTAAAAAAAAGTTATTAATCCGAGCGTCACGTGCGTTCCGAACTGTGGGATCAACCGTGATCCATTACACTCCTAATTGTCAGACATGCACAGTCAGACATGCACTCTCAGGAACGTCTACACCTAGCCCTGACCCTACATCTCATAGTGACATCACTGGTTTTATTGAGTGCATATGTCTGAGACTGCATATCTATGTGTGCGTGTGCAAGTCTGCTGCCAGACACTATTGGCTTTAGCTTTGTAATGTTACACTTGCTATAAAGAAAAAAAAAAAGACATAATAAAATTACATAATCCTTAATGTACTTTACAAAAATATTGGCAGGATGGAGAATGCATTAGACAATTAGACAATCTTGCTTGTCAATATTTTGTATTCCAAGTAACTTACAGGAGGGGCAACATGCCAATAACTTTGATTAACAAAAGTCTTTATGTTTCAGATCCATATATTCGTCTAGCAGATATCAATATCTCTGTCTGAATCATTACGTTTCTATTAAGTGTTGTAAACAGAGACCTCTTCAGTTAAAAAAAACACTTTAGGTTTTAACAGTATAAAAATACTCTACATAAACAGGAAAGTGTTTTTATGTAGTGGCATGTACAGTAGTGTATGTTGTATGTGGAGGATTAGGGATGTGTGCCAGTGTGAGGTGAATGGGGTCACGTCCATAGGGAGGCTAGAGTAATGAAATGAAAGCCAGAGGCCAGTGACTCTGCTCACCTTCTGCCGTGAGTGTTTATCTCTTGCACAGGTATGACATGTCATGGCGCTGACCCCTGCACCTCACATCCATGTGGCTCTGTTGCTAATTGAGTAGATACAATCCATGTCTTGTTTTGGCGCCAGTTTGTGTACAGTATATACTGTAAGAAATTATACACTGAATCATCATCAGTATATTAACTCCATCGTCATATCATTTGAGTTAAACTGAATGTGTATTCAAGGAAGAAATCTATATAAAGACATGAGGGCGAGTATAGGTTGTTTTCACATGACATCACTGATGACTCGCGAGACAGTAAGTGGTTCTTCTACATAAGAATCTCTATCAGAACATCAAAGTACTTCTGTTTTATGTTGTTTATAATTGTTTACATCGGCAAAAATAAGAAATGCCGAACAGCTTTTATAAACTTCCAAAAGTTTTTGCTCATAAAGAGATAAAATTCAAGAAACTGGCTGAAAAACGGACGAAAAGGCGGCACGTAGTAAACATTCATTTAAAACATCCATGTGTACAAACTTTTTAAACGCGATAATTCATTTGACAGCACAAATAAAGATTATATACAGGCCTAGCTATGTGTATAAATATGTTAACGTGTCATATAAAAATCTGATACAAACACCACCACTTTAGATACAGTATCTAGAAGAATATAAATACCGTAATCGCTGCAATGAAATCTCTGTCTTGTTTTGCAATTATCCAAGTCTTTGCTAGAGTTTCGGCAGAATAAACAACCGTAACATGAACATCGAGATGCACAGCAGTGATGAATCTTGATGGTAAGTTACCCTTGCAACCCTTGTGACAAAACTAGACGGTTAATATTGCGGAGCACGTTTTCCCACTTACAAAAATAAATAAATAATAATGTAGATATGCATTCATGCTTTTGTATGCTTTCATCTGTTATTTTGTGATGTTTGGAAGACTTCCGCAAGGGGAAACAACTATAGTAATTTATAATAAACATGTTTTTGAACCACATAGTAAAGTGTATAATGTGAACAACTCTTTGTTAATGAGTGCTACCGAATACTGTAGTATAGTAAACTGATAAACTGTTATAAATACAGCAACGTTAGTGTAAACTGTGGTGTATTGTGAGGGTGTATAATTATAGAAACTGAAGCCTATTGAATAGTTTACTACAGTTGTGTCGTACCACCGCTACAAAATAATTACTATGACAGTTTAATTCAAGTATCTTGTAAGTATCTATAGTATGCTTCCAAACACTGTAGTGTTTTCTGTAGTATTTTTATGTAACATAATAACTTATATAATATATGCCGCTTTGATGAGAGGCAAATATGTCTTAGTTCAGTAGAAAACGCAGCCCTTATCATTATGTAAGGATCATACTCAACATATGTGTTTTTTTTTTTCAATTTATATCTTCTTTGAAGTGGAGTTTATTTATAAACTAATTTCAAGAGGATCACGTGCTTATGATTGTTAGCGGCTGGACCCGCATTATTCAATTCACAATGCACCAATCACACGATTCCTAAGCTACTATAAATACCCTGGGTTACGTATCACCGCTATCTTTGCTTTGAAGAATCCCCGCTTCCACCCCTACTCCTCCTCCTTCCTAGATGGGTGACACGGTGGCCCAGTGCTTAGCACTGTTGCCTCACAGCAAGAACGTCTCTGGTTCCAGGCTTTACCAAACCAGCAGACGTTTCTGTGTGGAGTTTGCACGTTTTCCTCGTGCTCACATGGGTTTCCCCCGGGTTGCCTGGTTTCCTCCCACCGAATAAAAACATGCAACCTAAATTTTTTGACTAATCCAAATCAACACCATAGACTTGCTCCTACCTAGTACTTATCTCTTTAAAGAGAAACTACTATCTGCTCTTCAGCCACTATGACAGGGGAGTTCTCAAAATCTACCTGAGCTCAAACTCCCCTCTCGCCTTGCAACAGGAAGGAGCTCCGGGCTCGAGGATCTTATGAGCTCAGGGCTCTCTCCCGGGACAGCATGCCAAACAAGCTTTATCATCAATCATCAGCTAAGTGTGAACTCTTGAAATGAGGTATAAATCGCAATAATACAGACTTTCACCTGTCTTCCATTCAGTTTTTTTTACCTCCTGCCCTCCATCTGAATTTCGCGTGTAACCAGATCAACATGATTGAAAACAACCTACAGTATAGATCAGAGAATTTTCTTTTTTTTGTCTGTGTGAACTACACTCAAAAAAGCATTTGCTGTTTTGATCAAACTATGTAATTAAAAGGAGTTGAAACAACTAAATTCTTGAGTTTTTTTTGTAACATCTTAATTGTTTTATGTTCAATCCACTTAAATTTGTAAAAACTAACAAGTTAATGTAATTCCTTCATATTGTCCCAACACAAATCGATTGTGTGGAGGCCAGCATGTTTTGCAGTGTATCCTTTTAAGTCCAATTAGACAAACAAAGTGCAATTGGAAGTGAAATATGTGCACTTTTTTGTTAAATTAAGTCTTTTAACCAACTTTGTGTATACTATAAGTACAATATGCCATTCATGGTTTTATAGCAGTTAAAAAAAATTTAATTAGTTAAATATTTTAAGGATAAGAATAATCTTAAAAGAATACTCCAATTGCCATTGTTTAGACTGATAAATGCATTTTTGATTTAAATTTTTTTGAACTATTACAAATTTGTTATTAAAGTAATAAAATATTATAATAATTGGTAAATTGACTGTTAATTATACTTATTATATCAAGAACACCCACATTCTTTAAAATGGCTCCTATGTAGGCAACTCGGTTGATTATGAAACACCACAATGATTCTTAACAGGAAAAAAATGATTTAATTAGTTATAATCACACTTTACTAGTACAAACATGCCTTCATGTGTGAGTTTCACATTTTTTGATGTGAGAAATTGTTTGGCTTGTTTCTGACATCAGAGTAAATTTAAAACACTAAAAGTGTGCAGGCCAAAAATAAGAGGAAAAAAATGAGTGATTGCCATTCCAGACATGTACGCAGTGTATGTGTGAATTAATTCAGTTTTTGGCATTTATGTCAATTAATTTGTAAAATGGGTTGATAATTAACAATCATATTAAATGTTTGGCAGGTATGAGCAGTAAATACTGTTTTGTAGGCTGTCAGCTTTCTGACAGATTGATTTAAATGCATTTGTTGGGAAACTGCACACAATTAGGCTAACTGTTAAGCCGCAGTTTATGTTGACATCTCCAAAATATAATGTCTGTGGTGACTGTCCTCTTAATGGAAGATTATTTCAAAATGATTATAAAAGACAATGAATTGATAATGATTTTTTTGTTCTTGTGGAGTTTGTAAGTATAATGGTAAATCATTGGAGCAATTACAGGATAATAATTGCAGTTTTAATATTTTGATTTTGAATTCAGTTTCAAAATATTTTTTTCCAATTCAAAACCTCATATCAACAACATTTTGTGATTCGACAATAATTGTATTTTCATGTTGCTAATGCTGCATGCTAAATGATTTAATTGTTTCTGGCATCAGACTAAAACTTCTGACACTAACCCCCGGTTTCACAAACAAGGTTTAAGACTAGTCATGGATTAAATTACATGTTTGAGCTGTCTCAACTGAAAATAACTTGCAGTGAGATGTCTTAAAACATGTCAGTGACATTTTTTGTCTCCAGGTGCACACCAGTGATGTATTTTTCTAAGGTTGTTTTTATAATGTGGCCTAAATAGCCTAATTTAACTAAGGTCTAGTCCTGGCTTAAGCTAAGCCCTGTTTGTGAAACTGGGCCTAAAAGTGTGTATGCCAGTATTAAGAGAAAATAATTGTCATTTTAGTCATAAATATGTATTGTGTGAATATCCTACACTGAAAAAAATGCTGGGTTCCACACAATTTCTTCATGTTGTCCCAACACAAATCAATTAAGTTAACTTAATCTTTTTTTTTCGCAAATTTGAGTGGATTGGACATTAAACACTTAAGTTGTCACAAAAAAAGTGTTTTATGTCCAGTCCACTTCAATTGTTGTCCTATGGCTGGGCGTTAAAAAAAAATTATCATGATATAGTCTTTCACATCATTTGCTATCGATAATTATTGAATATTATTTTACAATCCATTTAGGAATATTAGGATTTTTTTATTTAACCACTTTATTTTAATTTACAAACATTACTAAGGCAAAGAGTGTTAATAATCAAAAACGAAATAAATTAAACACAAATATCTCGTCTCTTATGTCTTATAATAAAATAAACATAAGTGTAAAGGAGATGGCGATGCAGTGGCGCAGTGCTATCGCCTCACAGCAAGAAGGTCGCTGGTTCGAGCCTCGGCTGGGTCAGTTTGTGTTTCTGTGTGGAGTTTTCATGTTCTCCCTGCGTTTGCGTACTTCTTGCGTTTCTTACTTCGGTTTCCCCCACAATCCAAAGACATGCGGTACAGGTCAATTGGGTAGGCTAAATTGTCCATAATGTATGAGTGTGAATGAGTGTGTATGGATGTTTCGCAGAGATGGTTTGCAGCTGGAAGGGCATCCACTGCGTAAAACATGTGCTGGATAAGTTGGCGGTTCATTCCGCTGTGGCGACCCCGAATTAATAAAGGGACTAAGCCAAAAAGAAAATGAATGAATGAACGATTGTAAAGGAGACTCTTAAACTTGATAAACAAAATGTTACAAAGTGTGTGCAGTGGTAAAGTTGAAATGCTAAACAATCTAAGCAAACTTTAAGGTAGATCAGCATCTGTAAGGTGTGAATAATAATAATGATACATTAAACCTCAAACTCTCAAACCTGTAAACAAAAACAAATTATAATAATCAAATCTGAGCTTTCAAGTAAAGGAACCAACCATCATTATTCAAGTACATATTGCAACATTGCAATTGTGAATTTGAATGACTATATAACCCTTTATTCTAAAAAATCTTTTAGATGGGGAGCTAGTGACTGGGATGCACAAGAAAAGAAACCAAAAAGCCCCTTTGGCGACATCCTTACATCCTATTTTATATACATTGGCTGTTTCTCAATTCTAAGAACGCAGAGAACGGACTTGCGTTCTTGTGGAGACCAGTCTTGCCAGGTGTCCTCGGAAGAATGAATTTGGGAGATTGCGAGAATAGAGAACGCGTCCTGTGAGAAATGAGATGCTGCGTCCTTCTTGATGGTCATGTGACCTTCACGTGTTTTAAATGGATTATTATTTAAACATTACAGCATTTATACAACAATTTATTGTTTTTCCCCTTTTCACAATATATACTTTGCATAAAAACATTATAAATATACGTTGCACAATATAAATAAAACAGATTTTATTATGAATTTCAGCAAACAAACACTCTTAATATGTTTATTCCTTTATTAGGATGTCCATGGTAATGTTTATATTCACCGTTTCATTTGAGAAAAACTCCTGAGGTAAATAAGTGATATCTCTGAACTTTAATAATAAATCTAAATGAAATGCTGCGCTTCCCACCTCCAGTCGCAATGATTTCTGGGACTTCTAGAGCGAGATCGGTGCTCAAGCATCGGTGCGTCCTTGATATCAAGAACACATCCGGGAAGTTTCACGCGTCCTCAGTACTTGCGGTCTTGAGGATTGGAACTGAACTTTGGCAGCTGATGATGACGTTACACGAGAACACGAGGACGCAAGACCGCTGAAGAACGCATATTGAGAAACAACCCATTATCTCATCACTGCTGCTAGTCACGGCACTTGTTTTCTGAACTGAGGTGGTGATGACTCAACTCAACCCGAGTCCGTTCACATGTTGCATCTTTAAGCATGTGAAAAGCGTGAGTGCATGGTTTCCTTCACCATTTATTAGAATTAGAATTAGAATTGGTTTCTAATTTAAAAAAAATATGTTAAATGTTTGTCATGTTTGACCAGTAAAAGCTGTTTTGTAGGCTGTCAGCTTTCCTTCAGATTGATTTAATTTGACTTGTTGGGAATTTGCTCACAGTTGGAAATTAGCTGCTTTTAGCCTTTTTTCCTATAAATCTTTTCAGTTAAAAATGCACTGGTTTTACAGCTCTTAAATCTTCTGAAGTAAGTCTAAATTATCAAATTTACAAATTTAATTGCACTTAAGTTAATGTTAAGCCACAGTCTTTGTGTTGACATCTCCAAAATATGTAATTGTCAGTGGCGGCAGTCCTCCTAATGGAAGATAATTTCAAAATTATTGCCAAAGTGCTCGATTGTTGTTGTCTTTCTTTGGATATAATATGCTAGAGCATCAGGTTTTTCTTTGGATTTATAATTTGGGTGGTTTTCCTGAAAGCTAAGCATTGGAGAAAGCCTTTGTCAGTGATTTTGCTGTTTATACTGATCTGATGATTTGTACAGATCACAGTCTCAGTCTCTCACACATGTACTGTATGATGAAGACGGCCGTCTGTAAAGTGTTCCTCTTGCTTCTGTCACCCTATTAAACACGCTCTTGCTTTTAAAACATCAAAGTCAGCGGCTGATTGGCGTCTCTAGGCCTGATTAATTTCTCTTAGGAGGAGTCGGATGGGTTGAATCCCCTCATGTCAAGTCTTAGCATGTTGTTTGAAAATGAGCCTGATAAGAGAGCGTGAGTTTTTCCATCATGAGGATGAGAAGAGCTCCGAGGTGAATTGTGTTTTCATCTACTGTATTTTGAATGAGTGCAGCAGGGTGTCTATAGGCCGTTTTTAATCTTGGAGGAAGACCAAAATGAAAACACCACTAAAAAGGCACAGCGTGCTGAGTCTGGCCCAGTTTATGAAGTATTTTGGATTGTTATATTGTTATGTATTTTTTTAAAAGATACAAGAAAGAAAGAATGTACGTGTTGAAAGAAAAAAACATTTCTTTGTGCAATTATTGTTTTGTTTTGTTTTTTGTCCATGAGAAAAAAGTAATGTACACTCAAAAAAAAAAAAAAAAAAAATAGAGAAATTTGGTGTGTAAGAATGGGTTTTAACCACAGCGGTTCAAACTGTAATTTTGCCGAGTGACTAAAAAGTTATCAGTATGCTGCTAAAAAACTGTACATTCTAGTCAAACCATTCTTCTGCAATCTTATATACCAAAAACGGAAATAAGGACAGTATTAATAGCTTAAAATGTGGGAGAGCTTGGCTATTATGTGATTGTATTTTATTGCAATATGGAGCAATTAAGTGTTGATGTTAAATCAAAAGTAATTCACAAATACTTGAAAATGAAATGATTTATTGACAATAATTATCTATGGTTACAACTAAATTAGTTACAAATAACTGTATAAAATGATAAAATATGTAATGATAAAAAAGAGAGAGAGAGAGAGAGAGAGAGAGAGAGAGAGAGAGAGAGAGAGAGAGAGAGAGAGAGAGAGAGAGAGAGAGAGAGAGAGGGAGTGGGAGAGAGACAGAGCAGGAAAAGCGCAGAGCATTAAAAGTGCCAGGGCAAAGTTTACCAACTATTTTGTATCTTTCTTGACCATGTTACCAAAGCTGAGACATTCAAACTGACCAATCAACATGTGACCACATCGTAAAACCCCCAAGGTCCACACACCAGGCCCTGATCTAATCAGTATCTGCCTTTGGAGTCAGTATGGACCTTCTTTGGTGAAAAAGACTTGTTTTGCCATATAAACAAATGCATATGATAATTTAGACTCTTACAGGTGGTTGTTCACACTTAATTGTAATGGGTTGAATCAACACAATTCTTGAGTTTTTTGGGGGGACATCTTAATTGTTTTATGTTCAATTCACTTAAATTTGTTAAAACCATTAAGTGAACTTAATCCCTTCATGTTGTCCCAACTCAAATCGATTGTGTGGAACACAACTTTTTTTACAGTGTAACTCTGCTTCAGGGTTACATCGAATTTGTAGTTTAGATTAATAGTTTGGGTTATTTCATTTTTATATTTGCTGTTTTTAATTTAGTTATACATTATATTAGTTTTTTGTTTAACTGTATAGAAATGATGAGTAATTTCTTGGTAAACAAATAGCTGAAATACAAGAAGTATTAACATTGATAATTTTATGGCTTTAGTTTTAATTAGCTATAATATGCATGCTCTGCCAATACAATTTTTCACTTGATTTCAGCAACTTTGGCTAGTAGTGTTCCAACATTACTAGCCACTCGCCATTTTCACTAACCACAATTTTGTTGTTGGGAAAATATTTTTTATATGCATGAAATTTGACTTTGGCATGCTAAATTTACTTGATTTAGATTTTGTGTTATGTCCACATTCCTCCTCATTCATTACTCTTTTTTGTGCTGTGTATGATCTTGTTTAATGAGCATGAGCAAATGGGTTGTGGTTTCACAGTGTCACATTGCAATTAGTTTTTATTTCATATGGCTTTTCAGGGCTCAACAAGGATTTAGAATAAAAAAAAAATCCTAGCCCAAGATAACTGTAAGCAAAAGAAAGCAGGTGAAAAAACATACCATGTGCGATAATGAAAGGATGATCACGACCTTTAAAAAATCTGGAGCTTTTGAAAGCAGCAGGACTGTGGTTGCACGAGCATCGCTTTTTGTCCAGTCTATTTAAAAGAGAACCAGTTACGTTTTCAGGCACAGATACTTCTCGCAAGGAACTGGTTCTTTTTTTAAAACTTTTAAACACTTGCGCAGGGATGGGCAGTATTTATGATACATGTATTTTAAATGCATATTTTAAATACAAAATAATATTTTGTAGTTTGTATGATGAAAATTAAAATGGCTTAATATTTTGTATCAAAATACTTTAGTGTCTTGTATTTTTGTATTTTTAAAATACTGTAAAATGCTTTGTAAGAAATCTACATCAAGACATCATATAAATGCACCCTCTGATTGGTGCTTTGGGTGTTATTGACTCTTTAATTTAAAAAGGAATTGAAAAAATCTTAGGAGAAAGAGTATACTGTACAAACAATAGTAGTTTTGGATGGATTGCTGATGCCAATTGTTTGTCGTTAAAACAAACAACATAGAAATAAGTCCTACTAATACTTGGCCAGTTGTTATAGGTCCACTGTATAGTTAATGAAGAGGTAAGATGTAAGCCTTAAGATGTCACAACATATGAAACAGAAATATTTAATAATCAAAAACTCCTAATACAGTTTTTACACTGAGTTCAATAGCAAAAAAAATTGATTTTTGAATAATTCTGTGAACAAAAAATGTAAATTAACTCTTTATTTAACACCATTTTAAAATATTAAGAGGTTGAATAATCATTGTACATAGATGATAGCTATTTTACTGGCCACATTTGCTATCAAACATTGTTACTTTGCTAAGTGAGTTTAATGGGGAAGGGATTGATTGAATAGGTCTAATTGATGGAAGCTTTGCAAAGAAATGTCATGCTCCTTTGTAAAAGTATTTTGTAGTATTTTTAAAATACAAAATACTGCATTTAATTTTGTTACACGTTGTGGCTGCTGTATTTTGTAGTTTATTTTGATATACCTAAAATAAGGTGTTTGGTATTTTATTTTAAAATGCATTTCAATCACGCACATCACATCACCTGAAATCAGCCTTGACACTGAAGCCCTCGTCAGTGCGTCAGGATCGCCTGTGTCTCACCTTGCACGTGATCATCCTCTCATCCGGTATTTACTAGGGATTCTCCGATCGATTGGCCAGAGATTGGTATCGGCCAATAATCACATTTTATGACTCGATCGGTACTCGCCAATCTGGGCGATCTCATGAACTCATCACAGATGTCTGTTTACGAGTTTATATGCAGAGAAACCAGACATGCTAGTTGGAGAGCAAAATATTGGAATGGTCTAAGACCTTTTTACATATATAAGAACTGAGAGTTCTGTGTTTTTGACATTTTTACAAGTTCCCTAAAATCTAGCTGAAATGCAATTAAAAACGTAAAAAAAAAATGTTTTAATTGAATATTTTATAATATACCTTTTTGTAATATACTTACTGCAATAAACAAATATATATATTTATAGATGTGCATTTTAACATCTTATGCATCAAATATGTACTTTTTCTTGATTGAGACATGTCGAATTCTTCTTCCATCATTTGCAATGTTTCCAAATTGCTTTGTTAGTTGTTTTTCTTACCATTTTTTTGTATCTGTTTTATCTATTATTTTCTGTAAAGTTGCTTTTGACCATGACATGTCCACACTAAATGGTTATAAGAGACATGTTTGAGGGATTATATGCAACATTCTTCATTTATTCTCTGAGGTGTAAGGCAAGATCTCCACTTAATTATCATACTTAGGGGGAAAATGTGCTTCATGTATTATAAAGCTTGAAGCATCAGAATCGGTACTCAGTATTGGCCAATCACCATCACAAAGAATCGGTACTTGGTATCGGCTGCAAAAATCCTGATCGGAGCAGCCCTAGTATTTACCTGCTTTTCTTTACTCATGCAAACACAGTTATTATTGTCTCCTCTTACGTTGGCCTCCCATTGGGCAATCCTTATTGTTGAACTCTGTTTTGTAAGAAAACTTCAATTTAAAAATGATCTTTAACCAGACAATTTGGCTAGTGGGAGTGACTGTCTAACCCGCCACAGCTGAAATCCACCCGCATTTGGTGGGTTGATGGGTGTTAATGTCAAGGCCTGGTTGTTATTATTGTTATCATTATTTATAAATATTCAAATTAAACTGACAACCAGCTCACATTGTGTTAGCAAGTTCAAGACTTATTTCTCCAAAAATGTCATTAATATATCAGTCACAATGTTTTTGTTTTTAATCAAGGGCATGCAAAGCTTCATTTGTTCAAGAGATTTCAAAGGGCTTCCTATAATTGAAGAATCACCCAAATGCGTTCTGGCACATTCGTGTTTATCAATTAAAGCTCTCAATACAAGCTGTCATTTGACCGGAGCGAGAATCTGTGGCTCCGGAACCATTAAATCTCACATTTATGCCTCCATCTCGCTATCAGTTTGTAAATAGATGACTGATGAGTCTTTTGTGGACCGCAGCCATTAATGTCATTGTGAATTATGTTGAAAACGGAGCGGCTGCCCACCTAAATCTCCCAGATCTCTGCACTCTGTCCATTTTAATGTGGCGATCGCATATGGAAGTTACAACTGTGTACAAAAGAGAGCACTGGGGATTGATTAATACATTGCTGGAAGCTTTATTCAGTGGAAGATGAATCTAAATCTGCCATTTTTTGATACAGATGTGCTTTCTGAGGCGCAAGATCGTCCTCCCACTCGTCCAGATGTTTCTCTATTGAGTCACTCATGCAGAGCTTCACCTGTTCCTTTTTCAATGTGAGCTGTTGCTCTGCGGTTTTATTCTTCAGGAAGGACACACAGTACGGCACAATTATTTTTCTTCAGATCATGAATAGGAGCCTTGAATAGCCATTCATTGTTTGGTTTGTGGCATGCGTGTTGTCCTTCTGTTCATACAAAACTGTTTCCTACTGTATGGAAACATGATTGTTTATTGTTGTGTATACTTACATAGCATTTATGGGTCAGTTTTCAATTGTAATTGTTTAAGTTGAATCAGTGTGCAAATTAAAGGGGGGTTTAGGTTTGTTTGACCACCTTAATTAACAATTGACCCCCACTGAAGACATCAAAACAAGATCTGTGTGGGGTCAGCATTTTGACAATTGAGAAATTGTTTGCTTCAACTATTATCTTTAATAATAATATTAGTAATTAAAATAATATATAATGTAAATATACATTAGACCACATTGTGGTTCATACCATTGTGATTGTACGATTGTGCCTTATAATACTAATATGAAAATATTAATTTGGCAGTCTTAAACTGGTAGATGTTGGGCACCAATAGACACAGTACTTTCCATGTAAAGTAGGTGTTGTATACAGGGATGGGCAAAAATACTAAATATTGAAATGTATTTTAAAATAAAATACCAAATACCTCAGTTTTACCTCAGTATCAAAATAAATTACAAAATACAGTAGCGACAACAAGTATCAAAATAAAATATTGTATTTTGTATTTTGAAAATACTACAAAATACTTTTACAAGAGAGCATGACATTTCTTTGCAAACTTTACATATATAGGCCTATTCAATCAATCCTCTCACCGTTAAACTGACTTCCTTGTAGGAATCGCCATTGTACTTATTTTAATTCAGCTTTATTTCATTTCTGTAGCGCTTTTACTATGTAGATTGTGTCGAAGCAGCTTAACATAGAAGTTGTAGTAAATTGAAACTGTGTCAGTCCAGTTAATGTAGTTAATGTCTTATTTTCTTGGCATCTACATCAGCAATCCATTTAAAACTACTATTATTTGTGCAGTTTTCTCATTCTTCCAAGAGTTTTTAAGTTTTTCTTTAACTGAAAGTGTCTCCGTTTACCTTCTTAGTGAACTCAAGTACACCATTTTCAGCTGTTTTATATTTCTGAACTTCCTCTGCATTTCCACCCGCAGCACTGAGACTGAGAATGATTATGTGCTGAAGGCTCCTCATCCTGTTTTTGGACTGATATTTTATTTCATCTCATTTCTTAACCAAAGATGCTGATGCATTGTACACAATACTGCCATTATATATTACTAGTCTTAGCATTGTGCAGTATAGTATTTTCAATGATCGTGGACTTGCTCCCAAACCTACCCCTGCCGTTTTTTTCTTTATGTGTGTTGCATATTGGTCTGATCTCAAGCCTAGGCAAATAACTGAGAAAGCACCAATCAGAGGCCGAATTTTTATGATGTCATAATGTAGACTTCTTACAAAGTATTTTACAGTATTTAAAAAAAAATACAAAAATACAAGTCACTAAAGTATTTTGATACACAATATTAACCCATTTTCATAAACGCCATCAAATACAAATTACAAAAAACGATTTTGTATTTGAAATACGTATTTGAAATACTTGTATCATAAATACTGCCCATCCCTGGTAGCTACATACAGTATAGCCTAAAAGTAAAGTAAAATCAGATCCATAGTTCGTATTTTAAGACAACTATGCTCACACATTGACGTTAAACAGTAAATGAATCAGTAAATCTTTAATGGTCATCAACTTATTGGTGCAGAAAACCAAACTTGTCACCATTTTTTGGTCTTAATACGTCATCTTTAAGAGTCACTCAAAGCTAATCAGAGGTTACTGTAGGTCAGCAAACAGTTCATCATTATCACTCAAAACATAAAACACTTCAATAGGTTTGATTAATAAATTAGATGTAATTGAATATAATATAGCGATGCATTAGCGCAGTAGGTAGTGCTGTTGCCTCACAGCAAGAACGTCGCTGGGTCGCAGGTTCGAACCTCGACTGGGCTGGGTCAGTTGGTGTTTCTGTGTGGAGTTTGCATGTTCTCCCTGCATTCGCGTGGGTTTCCTCCGGGTGCTCCGGTTTCCCCCACAGTGCAAAGACATGCGGTACAGGTGAATTGTGTAGGCTAAATTGTCCGTAGTGTATGTGTGTGAATGAGTGTGTGGATGTTCCCAGAGATGGGTTGCGGCTGGAAGGGCATCCGCTGCGTAAAATCGTGCTGGACAAGTTGGCGGTTCATTCCGCTGTGGCGACCCCGGATTAATAAAGGGACTAAGCCGACAAGAAAATGAATGAATGAATGAATGAAATATATTAATTTGGATCACTTAAAGATGCATATGTATTACACAAACTAACAATAAAGAAAGGCGTCACAGTGGTGCAGTGGGTAGCACAATCACCTCACAGCAAGAAGGTCGCTGGTTCGAGCCTCGGCTGGGTCAGTCGGCATTTCTGTGTGGAGTTTGCATGTTCCCCCCATGTTTGCGTGGGTTTCCCCCACAGTCCAAAGACATGCGCTATACAGTAGGTGAATTGAATAAGCTAAATTGGCCGTAGTGTATGTGTGATTGAGTGTGTATGGGTGTTTCCCAGTGTTGGGTTGCGGCTGGAAGGGCATCTGCTGCATAAAACATATACTGGATAAGTTGGCGGTTCATTCCGCTGTGGCGACCCCTGATTAATAAAGGGACAAAGCCAAAAAAAAAAAAGAAAATGAATGAATGAATGAACAATACAGAAAAAAAAACAATTGATCCCCCTCTAAAAGTCAGTGTATAATTTGCACACTGAGTTGAGTTCAATGTTACACGATCCTTCAGACTTCATTCTGATGCTGACTGGATGCACAGTGTAAAAAATATTAATTTCTTTTTGGAAAAAAGCTTATAGATTACATTTATACATTATTTACAAATTCTTTTACATTGTATGTTACATTGTTACAAAGTGATTGTACAGTGTTTACATTCTGAGATTCCAATACTCTAATTTGCTCTTTTGTATGTCCATGACATCCTATATGTGACTATAACCATTCCTTTTTTTTATAAAAAAAAAAAATAGGCTGCAAATAATGCTTGACTATAATTTAAGATCATTATAATCATACACAGCAGATTTTGTATGGCATGCACTTCAAATGCGCTTTCATCTTTGTACTGTTTAGTTAACATTTGATTATATAGTGAATGCTGGGTTGAAGGCCACGCGACATGAATAATACAAACCAAGAAAGTGCCACGGTTTGGCCTGTGGGTTATAAAAAATTAAGCGTATAGATGCTGTACACATTTTGTTGCCAGTTTGTTTAATGGATTCCCTTGTGCTGATGTAAAACCATGCTTTTTTCACCCAATAGTTTATGACATAGGTGGGATGTAAAATATTCATTAGCCCCATATTTCTGGGTAATTCTGTTATGGGTCGGCCTTTGCTTCTCGAGTTTCGGCTAGTGTCTATCTTTTTGTATTATGTTGCTCTAATGTGGACGGTATTTGATTCAGGGTCTTGAATTATTATTGATCCTGACTTAATAGAGACCCAAATTGCTAACTCGCGGAGTGTTCAAAAAATGTAACCTCATTAACATTGGCTTTTTCAACCGAGGCTTTGAGGACCAGTGCATGCATAGTAAGTACTTTTTTGAGAGTGTGAATAATATTACAGTTAAGTGGATATACTAAATTAATGAGCTAAAATTTGAGTATATGGTATTCTTCCATTTACTGAGGAATTGATTAGATAGCGTTTGAAGAGTAGTTGGTTGGAATTACCTTGCTAATTGATTTTATTGTCACTCTAGATTGCTTTTTTTCCCAAAATGAAAGTTGAAATTTAGCAAGAAAAGTGCTTTGATAAAAAGCTTTGTTCTGTCTGATCGGTAAGGAGTCAAGCTGAAGAAGTCATTTGTCTTTGTGCGGTATTAAGAACTTTGTAAGAAAAAGACTTTCTGCTCAAAATTTTGCCAAGGGGGTCTTCTTCTTCTACAAGGCCCTCGGAGCTGTGATGAATATTTCAATAGCTTTGGTACTGGGACTTCAGTCTACAATATATTCTTTGAGACTTGCAAGTATGCTTCCTATTTTAGATTATAGATGAGAGTAAAGTTTGAGAGATGGCGAAAGTAGCTCGCAAATGTGGATTTGAGCGAAAGCTATATATCAATGGAGTAGCAACTTAGAGTGACCTCAGTCTGATTGGGTTAGTCTTATATTGATGTCCTATATTAAGGAGCATTACTGTGCTGAAACATCCACCCACAGCTCAAGCTCTAGAGGAAGATGCGCACAGCAGAATCAGCAGCCTCCATTGGTTTTCCGTGGCTGTTAACCTGAATGATCACAAGAAATGTGATAATTACAGCAAGGGATTATGTCATTGCATGTTGTTGCAAAACCATATGAAATTTGTTTGTCTTTGGTCAGAGTTTTTTGTCTTTCCATATACACCACCTGACAAAAGTCTTGTCATCGATCCCAATTGTAAGAGCAACAAATAATATTTTTATAGGTTTTTTTTTACCCCTGGCGCCCAACCCACTCTATTAGCCAAATGCCGCTACAACTTGACTTCTAGTTGATCATTTGGAAAAGTGGTAGAAGGTAGATTTTTCCAATGAATCATCTGTTGAACTGCATCCAAATCATCGCAAATACTGCAGAAGAGCTATTGGAACCCACATGAACCCAAGATTCTCACAGAAATCAGTCAAGTTTGGTGAAGGAAAAACCATGGTTTGGGGTTACATTCAGTATGGGGGCATGTGAGAGATCTGCAGAGTGGATGGCAACATCAACAGCATGAGTTATCCATACATTTGTGCTGCCCATTACATTACAATCCACAGGAAAGGGCAAATTTTTCAGCAGGAGAGCACTCCTTCTCATACTTCAGCCTCCACATCAAGTTCCTGAAAGCATAGAAGGTCAAGGTGCTCCAGGATTGGCCAGCCCAGTCACCAGACATGAAGATTCTTGAGCATGTCTGGGATAAGATGAAGGAGGAGGCAGACGATGAATCCAAAGAAGTCAAGTCATTATTTGTTGTTCCTAAAACTTGAATATAGGCGACAAGACTTTTGTCAGGCAGTGCACAATATGATTATCCAAAACTCTTCATAACATTAAAGGGTTATTTCACTCAGAAATTATAATTATGTTATTATTTACTCATGTCGTTCCAAACCCCATGAGACCTTTGTTCGTCTTTGGAACACAAATTAAGATATTTTTGGTGAAAACTGACAGCTACCTCATCCTCTATAGACAACAAGGTTCCTGACTCATTCAAAGCCCAGACAGATACAAAAAACATTCTCAAAACAGACTATATGCTTTCATTGGTTCAATCAGTATATTATCAAGCACATAAAACAAAAATTGTTACTTTATTAAGGTTTCTTCTTCTCAGTGTCAATACATTGCACGCTTTGATGTGTACTGTGCAGTGATGTATACCCTGGATGCCCACACATGTGTTTTTGTGTTTGAAATGTGCACCCTATCTTTCTGAGACCCCGCCCATAAATTTTCTTAGAATTTTTTGAGCTACTCTGTCAAGTCCTGTTGTACTGTGCAGAGGACATCCTGGGCTTTCTTGTGATATGTCATTTGATTGGCTGGCATGCTAGGAACCACTTTTTACACTGCATCCAAAATGACAACCAAGCACATTTTATGGGAAGGAGAGATGTATGTAAAATTTAGCTTTTTGAATGTTTTTTTACTATTATTATTACATATATATTTGTTTATTAAAGTGTCAGGAACAATACATTTAGTTTTTTAAAGCTGTTAACTTATTTGTGTTTCAAAATATCATCCTTTTTTAAATGTCCACTATAGTGGACACCAGGACCATCTTAATGTAATTAATGACTGCATGTTGTAGGAGGCAGACCTGAAGAGGATTCTTTATAAGATAGTTGAGGGAGACTCTGACAATTGACAATCAGACAATTAGAGAATTAGAGACAATTAGAGAATGACAAACAGTTTTAAATCGCTTTTATGTAAAATTTTTTTTGGATTAACATAACTTCTTTTTTTTTCATCTTTTTTTTGAGTTCGGCTCTCTTTCAGACTAAACTGTTTTAGGAATACAAAAGGAAAAAATGGCTTTTGTTTAGTTTTTGTTACATTAATATTGGATTAATATCCCTTATCCTGTACAGTTTTGTTGTCTGAGTTTGGCGGTCATTTCGAACTAAAATGGTCCTGTGGTCCACTACAGTGGACATGCTGTAAAATTCAAAATAAAAAACAAAATGTAAAAACTCTAAATTGTAGATTTTTTTTTAACCCAAAGGATGTAGGAAATCACAGAAAAAAGAAAAAAAAATGTATTTGGGTCTCAGGAGGCTATACTGACACTGAGGAGAAGGAACTACTGGATAAAGTTGTTATTTTTGGATTACTGTATGTGCGCACAAATGTTTTCTCTTAGTTGTTATTTTTGGATTATGTGTACGCACAAAAGTTTCTCGTAGCTTGAAAATGATTCGATTGTACTATTGAAGACACATGAACTGTTTGGAGAATGTTTTTTGATACCTTTCTCTAATGAGTTGTGACTGTTGCCAAAATTGTCAAATTTTACCTAAAATATCTTAATTTGTGTTAGAAAGACAAACAAATGTCTCAGGGGTTTGGAATGACTTGAGTAATTGATAACATAATTTTTGTTTTTGGGTGAACTAACACTTTAGGACAGAAATGTTAATTAAATTAATGTGAATTAAATGATCCAATCCAATCCAGTTTTTTTTTGTTTGTTTTTTCATTGTAATTATATAGTAAGTGCTTGGAATGTGTAATTACGTCACCTTAAATTAAAGTGTTACCTATTTATTTTCTTCATCAAAATTGACATGTATGTCTATGACAGTTAACAAGCTAGCAAACAAAGTGTATGTTTACCCCATACACTGTAATGTTTAAAGAGTGGCAACCACATTTTACTACCTAAATAATCCCCTAAATTTGTCATTTTGTGTCTGTGCAAAATTGCAATGATTGACACCAAGCTAACAATAGCAACATTCTGGCTTTTTGCCATTTAGTATTCACAGTGAACAAAACCTGTGGTGGGCGATTTTAACTAAACCGCCATTGACAGAAACATCATGTTTTGTATATGCCTGGAAGACTGGTTGCTAAGCCTGAAGTGTTGCCAAGTTCGTGTATTATAAGTGATGCTTATAAAGTGTATTTGGGCTTAAGCATACCAGTTGATGGAATAAATAAAGTTGGCTGGTGCAGGTTGCGATATTTTAGCGTGTGGTCTATTTCTAAGGTTTCATTTGCATAAAAATTCATTATGAGCTTGTTCTTATTTGCTGTTTTAAACAAGATCTGGCAACACACATGGAGTCAAGCTGCGTACAGAGCATACCTGTCAACATTGGGATGTAAAAATATGCCCCCCTCCTTATATATATATTATAAACCAAAAAATTATATATAATTATAAATAAAAACAGTATTATTGTTATTATACAATTATTATTCTAAATAAATAACAGAAATGAATCCTAAATGTAACTGGAAAACAATATAAAGACACAACTGGAGTGATGCTAAGATAATTTAAGAAATCTTTTGCATGAATAATCATTTTATTAGAATTAAATTCTATAGACAATTCAATAGAATACAAAAAAAAGATGTTTTATAGAATTATCTTTTGTGTGTTGTCTTAGACTTGACTTATGGCAGAGAATTAGGTCTATTAAATCTTACCTCCCTGACTTCATCCCTCTTTTCTGCTTCATATCCAAAAAATTTTTATCAGGAGCCATGCTTAGTGTAATTAAGATCACCATCATATTATTTAAACTTTGTTTTGTCGACTTGCAAAAACTCATTGCGTGCCGACACCTTTGCATAAAAGATAAACGCATGAGCGGTGTGGCTATTTTTTTTAGCATACATGTTCACAACCAGGGGTGCGTTTCCCAAAACCATCGTTAGCCAACTAAGGTCGCAAGTTCTGTCGTTACAAACATAGTTAATTGATTTGCTGTTTCCCAAATGCATCGCTCCAACGAACATTCGCAAACTGCGTCGCAAACTTGAGCTCTTGAAACGACACCTCTGGAGCTGTAGTTAAAAGCATAGTTCCTGGCTGTGTTCTATTCCCACTTATCCCCCCTATGCCCTATTCATTTAGAACATTCTAACATTCAAAGCTGGAATTATTAAAAATAAAAAAGCATTAAGTTAATCTCTCTTAGGTTGTAATTTGCTTTCAAAGTATTTTTACAGTTCAGTTTTAGCGATCTTCATGTTTACAATTTGTGCTCCCTTCGCAGTGCACTTTGAAAACATTGATATCATTTTGAACACAGCCTCATGGCGAAAGCTGTAGGTATATTTAAAAGCGGAAATTATGTTACAGTACGTCTCCAAAGCTTGTGAAAATAAAAAAACACAGCATACGTTAATTCTTTTATTTTATAGTGGGTTATTTATTAAGTTTCTCTGCTGTATATGACATGGGTCTGTTAAGTTAGAACTTTCTGCTGTGGTTTGCATGTGAAATTGTATATTTATTTTTATATAAATAAACAATATCCTCAATAATGATAATAATAATAATAATAATAATAATAATAATAATAATAATAATAATAATCATCATCATAATAATAATAATAATAATAATAATAATAATAATAATAATCATCATCATCATCATCATCATCATCATTATTAATATTAATATTATTAATATTAAAGTAAATATATTTATAATAAATCGCCTCATTATTTATTTATTTATATGATTTATATATGATATTAGAATAGTGTTAGCTTTTGTAAGTGATTTTATGTTTTTGAATAGAATATGTAATGTTCAACTTCTCAATAATATTAGTAAAGCAAACATTGGCCCTATATGTGCCATTTACATATATTTTAATTAATATGGAAAATGAGTGCATGTTTTTACCAAAACTAATATTGGATTTTATTTTAAATGCGTGTTTGTGTAAAACAATATAATTTGCACAAAGAAATTATGGGGTTGTTCTCTGAAGAAGTTACTCTACCCCGTTTAGAGCATCATTATGGGCGTTTTGCATCATAACTAACGTGGTTCAAGCGATGGATCTGCGACAGAGAAACGCTCTGGTTACTAAAGTAACCCTCGTTCCCCGAGGGGGGGAACGGAAATGCTATGTGGAAAAACTTCCACTATGGGGATTTCGTCAGAATCCAATCATCTGAAAGAGTATAAAAACGGGCCAATGAAATGCCAATGAGTTGGCGGCGTCAGCGTGCACAGCTGTCTTGAATGACAATCAGCCTGGCATAAAAGGCTAGCATGTGCTCAGCAACGACATCCTTTTCTAGCTGAAGAGGCTTTCACACTCAACAGCTAAGGGACAATCGTTGTGGCGAAGGAACATAGCATTTCCGTTCCCCCCCTCGGGGAACGAGGGTTACTTTAGTAACCAGAGCGTTCCCCTTCGGGAGGGGAACTTCAATGCTATGTGGAAAAACTTCCACTATGGGGAAATTTATGGAAAGCGCCACAACGAAAGAACCTTACCATGTCTCCAGTGAGGGGCGCGCCACGCAGCAGTACGAGCGCACCTGCATCGCTGGAGACACAGTCCTCCAACGTGTCCCCTGGCCCTTACTTACCTTACTTACCTTTTCTGGTTTAGATATATTTTTCGGGGAGTCGTAAAATACACCTAGTTAGTTTCTAGGAATTTTTAAATACGACAGTACGTTGGGAAAGCGTTCAGTCCCGATAGGGAGGACGCTGCGGAGGTCACCTGCTGCCCGGAGGGGGAGACCTGGTGGCAAAATAGCATATGGACTAGCCCTGAGAAGGGGGAGTGCACATATGAAGAGGTGGTTAGCGGGGAGGGAAGACACGAGCCCGCCTAGGAGGGGGGACTACATCGTGGCTGAGTGAGCGTATGGGATCGCCAGCGGGGATCGCACATAGCAGGCACCTATACCCAGAACGCGGGATGACCAGCGGGCATACCTACAACGTAATGGGCCAACATCTGACTGCTCCGCTGAGTCAGATGCCGGGGGCCTCGGAGGAACTCTGCAGGGTTCGCCGAGTGGGGAACTCAACTGACAAAGCGAGAAAAGCACACGTATCTCTGTGTTAGAGAGAAAGGCGCAGCAAGCGTTTTACAACACCTAACCGAATTTCCTCATTCACCGCTCGTGAGGAAATCAGTTCACTCGAAGATAAATCTCACAAATGCTCAGGTGTCGCCCAGCCCGCAGCTCTACAATGTCTGTTAGAGAGGCGCCGCGTGCTAACGCCCAAAAGGATGCGCGCTCCGAGTGGAGCGCGCTCCTCCTGGGGGACACGGCTCGCCCTAGCTCGATGAGCGAGGGAGATGGCATTCACTGTTCAGTGGGCCAACCTCTGTTTAGATATGGCACTTCCCATCTGCCAATCACCGTAACATATAAAGAGCTGCTCAGAGGATCTAAGCTCTGAGTACGGTCCGTTATAATACGCAAGCGCGAACAGGACACCGCAATAAAGGGGCTGGGTCTGCCTCCTCCGTGGGCAGCGCTTGCAGGTTCACTACATAGTCTAAACGAGCGCTGTAGGAACCTAGGGCACCTAGGTGGGCCGGGGTCTCAGGTAAACGTGAGAGTGGGCCGGCCCAAAACGCTGGCACATTTCGCTGACCGAAAATGCCTCCAGATACCCGCCCATTTGACCGATGCCAACGCGACCAGCAGAGCTGTCTACCTGGACAGAAATCATATAGATACTGAGTCGAGTGATCGAGCAGACCTCTCCTAAGAGAGATCTTCAAATGGGTAAGAGAGGGGACAGGATATATATCCACGTCTCGCGCCTCTGGGGACTGGATGATGAGGCGATGCTTTCCCAGCGCGCCGCCATCGCCGCATCCTCAGAGCGGGGATGATCGCCACGCCAACCCCTCAGTGCGGAGGGGACAGCCTTGGCTCCAGCCAACTGAGGAGGATAGCATCACACTGATCTGGCATGTTTGGGGTTTCCTTCTCGGAGAGAAGTACACCACACAGCGAATAGACTCCACATCAGGGCATAGGCATGCCTCATAGAGGGTGCTCTAGGCCTGAGTGATGGTGTTAACCACCTAACGGTAGGTCACCTAAGTCCTCCGCGCTCCATCTATGGGCCACACGTGATGTCCATAGAACTGGGTGCGGGTGCCAAACGGTGCCTGTCCCCAAAGAAGAAGTTTCTTCAGTGGGACATGCCAGGGAGGGGCCATCACGAGGAGAGAGCTAGAATACTAGTTCGATTGGGCCTGAGAGGCGCAATGCATAGACCTGTTCCTCGTCCTCCCTGACTTTACACAGCATCTGTGCGAGTAGGCTCACTGGAGAAATGCGTATTACGCACGCCCCGGGGCCAGCTGTGTAGCCAGTGCGCAGAAACGCACCCATAACAGCTGGACAGTCGGGGGTGGAGCCTCCATTCTCCCAGGCGAACTGCCGTGAGGAGCGCAGCGGCTGCACGGTTGAGCTCGGCGGGGAAAAATGGAATGCAGCGATTGCGCCGCGTATGACTCCGGGGGAGCAGACGGCGAGCGAGCTGAGACATGCGGCGACAGCGAATATCTTCCTTGCGGTTGATATACACCATCACCACCATGCTGTTCGTCCTGACCAGCACGTGTTTCCCTTCTAACACCGGTAAAAAACGGTGCAGCGTGAGATACACTGCCAACAGCTCCAGGCAGTTAAGATGCCAATGCAACCAGTTTCCTACCACGGAACCACAGCTGCATGCCCGCAACACACGGCCCCCCAGCGTGAACTGGAAGCATCCGTCAAACGACGACATGCCTGGACGCTTGTTCTAGAGGCCCGCGGGCCTGTAGAACACAGGGTCCATCCAGAGGCTGAGGGCGCGGCGACACAGCGGAGTGACAGTCACCCGGTGCGCGCTCGCGTGCCATGCGCGTCTAGGGACCCGATCGTGAAGCAAATGCTGAAGTGGTCTCATATGGAGCATCCGAGCGGCGAGACCGCGGCTGCGGATGTCATATGCTCCAGGAGCCTCTGAAATAATATCAGTGGGACCACATTTTCCTGTCGAACTCTCTCAGACAGGCCAGCATCAGCCCGGCGCGCTCTCGGGGGAGGCGCGCCGTCATGGTGATCGAGTCCAGCTCCAACCCGAGAAAAGAGTTGCTCTGCACGGGGGCGAGGCTGCTCTTTTCTCGGTTGACCTGAAACCCCAATTGGTCGAAGTGCCGAAACACCCTGTCTCTGTGCGTAATCAATTAATCCCGCGAGCGCGCTGAAATCAGCCAGTCGCTTGAAACAATTGAGTACACGGATGCCCGCAAGCCGAAGCTGGGGCACCCTCCGCGAGCTTGGTGAAAACCCGCGGAGACAGAGAGAGCCAAAAGGGGAGGACTTGTACCGCCAGGCTCGACTTCAGACGCAAACCGCAGGAAACTGACGGTGGCGTGGAAGTATGGAGACATGAAAGTACGCGTCCTTCAGGTCTACTGCTTGCAGACCAATCCCGAGGACGAACGCTCCGGAGGGTGCGCTTCTGCGTAAGCTTTCAGAACGGCAGCTTGTGAAGCCAGCGGTTCAAAAAGCGCAGATCAAGGATTGGCCGTAGCCCACCGCTCTTTTTGGGTACGATGAAGTGCGGGCTGTAAACCCGCTCTCCATCCCGGCTGGAGGGACCGGTTCGATTGCATCCTTCGCCAGGAGGACAGCAATCTCCTCTCGCAAGACAGGGGCGGACGCAGGGCTGACCCTGGTGAAATACACACCCGTGAACTTGGGAGGCCGTTTCGCGAACTGAATCGCGTAGCCGAGTCTGATCGCGCGGATGAGCCATTGCGATGGGCTGGCCCGCGCTAACCAGGCAGGCAGAGCCCTCGCAAGTGGCTTCGTCCGCACGATCGCTGACGTACCAGCGGTGGGGCAGCGCGGAGTGGGTGGGCTCAACCGGGAAGCACTGGGGTCCCACAGGAGAGCAGGAGGCAAGAGCTTCACTCTTGTCTCGCACCCATACTCCGGAGGTGGGGCTGGGAGGGGGAGAGAAAGGAGACCGTTCTCTCTCGCTCCGCGAGCCACTGGCGAAGTGCACCGATCCTGCGAGCTGGAAAGCATAGCGTCCCAGACTGGCAGTGTTCGGGCTGTCACATCCGGGGAAGGGAAAAAATGCTCTTTCTCTGAGGTTTTGATAGCGTTTTTTAACGCTGTTTAGAAGAAGAGCCCCGCCCTCCAGCGGGGAAAGAGCAAATTTCCTCCTCTCCAGATGGCCCGTCTCAGGGATGCTTCGCGGTTCGTTTACCTAACTTAGCGGCGCCCTGGGGCGGGGAGCGCTGGTTGCCTGCGAGATGCTCGGCGCAGCCGCTTGGCCAGAGGCGCAGGCGGGGGCAACCGAGCAAAGCCGCAGGCGAGCGCTCTCGGCGTGAAGCAGTGGATGTGGATGGCTCGGCGGGGAGGAGCGGTTTTACGATCCCGCCGAGAGATGGTATTACCCATCGCCTCCGACTGCTCGCTCACCGGCGTGAATTCCTGGGCGAATTCACTGACGGTGTCGCCGAACAGGCCAGCCTGGGATATGGGTGAGCTAAGAAAGCGAACTTTGTCAGCATCACGCAGATCACCAGGTTTAGCCCGTGGTGGCGTTCCTGGGCCACTAATGTGACCATCGTCCTTTCCTGGGGCACACACAGCCGACTTCAGTCGATAGCTGTGCGGAGCTCATGCTCAGTCCTGGGTCGGAACCATCCCCGCGCAGCTGGGCCAGCGCCTGCGCTAGGGAGCGCTGGTAGGTGGCCGTAGCATGCATGGTGAGGGCGGAGGCGCACGGCAGCGCACTGCGTGGGCTTCCTGTGCACATCCAGGAAGAAGGGGACGTGGAGGCTTAGAAGGTCTTGCCTTCTTTATCTCCTCCACATCACACCCCTCTAGTCGGTCCGTCCGCGGGGCTGGGGGATAAACCATCTCCAGACCCACGGCCGAAACAGCCTGGGAAGCACGGCTGCAAAGTCTGCTTCTGGATTCGACGCCACGCCCATCATCCCGGAGAAAAGAGCAGGTTCGAATCCTCATCAGACAATGACAACCAACCCTCCAAGGATGGTGAGGATGAAAGCGCACGCAGATCGGGCAGAAAAAAGTGCCCTCCAAGACTGCGTGAGCTTACTGCGCACTTTCCGGGAAGAAGGGGACGGAAGGCTTAGAAGGTCTTGCCTTCTTATATCCTCCACATAACACCCATCTAGTCGGTCCGGCCGCGGGGCTGGGGGATAAACCATCACCAGACCCACGGCCGAAACAGCCCGGGAAAGCACGGCCATCATGTCTGCTTTTAGATGCCAACACCGTGCTCTCCACCCCGGAGGGAGGGAGCGAGCGGGTTCGCATCCTCATCAGACAATGACAGCCCATCCTCCGATGCAGCGATGGACATCTGATCCTCGGTGTCATCAAGTGAGAGGGCGACCACCCGAGGATGGAGCGCTTCTCTCACCTGAAGCTTGGATGGAGCGCGTGGAGGAGCGAGAGGTCCGCGAGCCCGAGGGCGGCGGATTTACTCCCACTGAAACCCTCAGATCTGCCCGAGTGCCAACCGCAGTGCGGGGGACAACTGGGGTGGGTCGCTCTTTTGCAAGAGCGAGCCGCGATCTTAACTGCGCAGCAGACATGACATCACAATGATGGCATGCACTGCCCGCGAGCACCGCATCAACATGCTGGACCCCCAGACATGAAACGCAGTGCTCGTGCCCATCATCCGGGGACAGGAAACCACCGCAACCAGAAACGCACGGTCGGAGCGACGTCTTGAAAAAGACGCGCTGCACAACCGTGTTGCTCTTTTAGGAAACTTGCTTCCTATATACATACCGCTCTTGGAGGACCGGACCCAAAGGACGCCAGGCAAGGGAGAACAACCCAGCTCGACCATCTGCCACTGCGTATACACGCTCTGGACCGGGAGAAGCTGCTTCTCGATCTCTCTCTGTAGACACAGGTTGGAGATACCCTCATAGACTCTCTCAGAAGCTCGTGAAAGGCTCTGAAAGCGAAAAGGATGTCGTTGCTGAGCACATGCTAGCCTTTTATGCCAGGCTGATTGTCATTCAAGACAGCTGTGCACGCTGACGCCGCCAACTCATTGGCATTTCATTGGCCCGTTTTTATACTCTTTCAGATGATTGGATTCTGACGAAATCCCCATAGTGGAAGTTTTTCCACATAGCATTGAAGTTCCCCTTCCGAAGGGGAACTACGGGTTTTGGGAAACACTCGTCACTACATCGTTCTTTTGCCAAACGATGCATCGCACTAACATAGTTCAGCCGCGAGTTACGTCATTGTTTGGGAAACGCACCCCAGATCGGGAGCAAAGCAGCGCGTCAGTGTCAAGCAGGAGCGGTGCATGAGGTCCACGTGTATGTTTTTTTTCTGCGCACATGGTCAGTTTGCTTTTTTGATTAAATACATTACTTTCACAAGAGTTGGTTCTGTTGCACATAGAAAATAATGTCTTTATTCTGGGGATGCCATTTTTAATAAATACACTTGCATATAAATTAAATAACATCTCAAAGCATTTACTGTGGCACTGGCGATTTTTACTGGAGCATGTGCCCCAGTAAATGGGGTCTAGCAACGCCCCTGGTTTTGTCATATTTTAGTGTTCTGAATCATTTTAGTTTTAGTCGACTAAATTTCACAAGATTTTAATCAACTAAATCCACTGTAGATTTAGTTGACTAAAATATATTTAGTTTAATTTTAGTGTAATTTAATTAAATATTGTATACATTTATTTATATAAAAAATTCTAACTAACGTCTCATAAAATATGGAATATAGCTTTTCCATTGAAGACCAAAAATTACATTGAAAATTGAAAAATTTAAAATACATTGTTTATTTATATTACAAGTAATATGTAAAATGTCATGAAGTGTCATGAATCACACACCAAGATTAATTTTGATTGGATGTTTTCCAAAAAAAACATCCCTCGATCACATTCTTGTCTTATTTTTATTAGTCATCAAAAATGTCAGTATATTTTTATCATAATTGTCATCATCATCACTTAGTTTTTATTTAGTTTTGGTCTAGTTTTCGTCAGTAGAAACTTCCGTTACATGAATTGACTGATTCAGATATAGGAAGGGCGATGAAGTAAATGTGGCCGTTTTAATAATTATTTCAACGTGCTTTCAAGCTAAAAGAAAGCAAAAGCTTAATTCTCTTGAACAGCTCTTGCAATTATAACACATTTGTAATCGGCTCTTTTTCATAGAAAGATTAAAAATACGGGAGAAATGTGGGAAAATACTTAAATGGGATAATAGCGGGATAAAATGGTAAAATACAGGAGAATCCCGGAGGGTTGACAGGTATAGTACAGAGAGAGACAAGAATGTTTAAATAACTAGTTGTTCAGAGTTATTATTAATATTATTTTAAAATAAAGGTACCATAGTCTGCAAACAAAACCAAACCTTGGTTACAAAGCCATTCATTTACTACAGTATGAAGAAAACCTGATGATTTCTACTATATAGTCTCTCTTTCTCTCGACTGTTGTCATCTTTTTTCTGTCCGTTGACTCCTTGCACCTCATTTCCCTTTTTGTGACAGCCCCCCCAGTCATCTTCTGTTCTTATTTTGTATCTTACCTCTTCTCCTACCTCTCGGTAACCGTATTTTTGGCTTGTTCCTGTGTCTGTGACTGGCGGTGTGATTCATTATGGGGGTTGGTGAGTGTTGAGTGATTCCCTAAAGGAGCTCAAACCAGGCTGAGGCGTGTGAATTGTGTCAAAAACAGTTTTTTCCTCCCTTGTGCTGATGATGGTTATTGCAGAGGAGTCACATATGCGATGTAGGGTATTGGACGGGGTGCAGGTGAGGTGTAGTTATAGGGGCCCAGTCGCTGCAGGTGTTGAGAGAACTGTAAACCTTGTGTTTCCTCCTCCACATGGCTAGCCTGAGCGTTTGCTAGTTGCTGATGTGAGCCCCTCCATCCGAACTGCCGCGGGGGAGCTTTCAACACCTGGTCATGTGTGAAATCAATAGGGTTTCCCATCCAGCGAGAGGGAGAAATTAGCCGCAGGTCTCCTCCGACTTCAGGCTGGAGTCTGTTGCTGAGTAAACTTTCCTGCCTTTGGCCTTTTACACTTAGGGTTGATTGGAAAAGCAGAGCGTGCTGTAATTGCTCCCAGCAAGATTTGGACAGCCATTAAGTGTTTTCTAGTTTATCCCAATTAAACCCGAGAAAGCGTGTAGTTTTACTGTTGCTGTGCAAATTACATTGTCTTGGATGTATTTATTTTTTGGTTAGCATTGTTAATGGGGTTTGAAAGTGACTTTGTTTACCAATTGTGTTCTGAAAAATAGAGATGTAAGTAAGGGATGCTTTTAGCTGCATATGAATAATAATAATGATCATGGATCTGTAATACACAAAGAAAGTAGTCATATTCCATAATTTTTGGGTTTTACAACCTTCAGATAAAATCAGATAATAAAGAATCGCAATTGTCCATGGTTAGTTAATGATGTAATTTATGATTAAAATCAGTTTCTTTGCTGTTGACAACAAGTGAAAATAATTATGTGCAACTTAAATAGTCATACAGAGCTAAGTTCAAAGGGACTTTTTGTCTAAAACAGAATATTCATTCCTTCATTTTCTTTTTGGCTTAGTCCCTTTATTCATTAGGGGTCGCCACAGCGCAATGAACCGCCAACTTATTCAGCATATGTTTTACGCAGTAGATGCCCTTCCAGCCACAACCCAACACCCATACACACTCCTTCACACACATATACTACGGCCAATTTAGCTTATTCAATTCACCTGTACTGCATGTCTTTGGACTGTAGGGGAAACCGGAGCACCTGAAGGGAACCTGCACAAACACGGGGAGAACATGCAAACTCCACACAGAAATGTTAACTGACCCAGCTGGGGCTCGAACCAGCGACCTTCTTGCTGTGAGGCGATCGTGCTACCCACCGCGCCACCGTGACGCCCCTAAAACAGAACCTATCTTGACAAAATACAGTATATATCATCTATCATTTTAAAGTCTGAACTCAAAAGTGGGGTGACAGTTAAGGGGTTGAAATATACAATTTTTTATCACAAACATACATGCCTTTCTTGTCACTTGTCATGTGTAGGGCTATATAAAAATATGTAATAAAAATAAATAAAAATCTGTTTTTACTGACTGATATTTTTGAACAGTGTTACAGTGCTAGTTACTGAAAATAGTAACTAGTTACAGTTACTTCATTCAAAAAGTAACTCAATTACTTCATCGGTTACTTACACCAAAGTAACTCATTACTGTTAAAAGTAATTTTTGAGTTACTTTTACAAAGAAAATTTTGAATGCTCCCATTAATGCCCTTATAACGTCACTGCAAGGCTGGATGGAGAATAGGCATGGGACGATAAACCTTTTCAAGGTATACCGCGATTTGGAAAAGTCAAGGTTTTAAAACCGCCAACATTTTTTGATATACCGTACCTAAGGTATGTGTAGGATTTTTTTGTTATTTAATATTTTATTCATTTTTTACTTATTTAATTTTTTTTCATTTTTTTAGAACAACAGCATCTCCAGCAGAAAATATATCCAAAGATGTTGTTTTAAATTGTTAAGAAATTTGTGTTTTTGAAACAAATGAAGACAACAGAAGTCAAAGATTCATTTTAATTATTTAGACTGACATGTTTACTGCTACAAATTATTATAAATGTTTCTCAAAATAAAACATTTTGTGTTCAAAGGGAAAAAAAAGTAGTTTTTTTTCATTCACCCAGACATTTAAAATGAGCATATATTAGAACAGTAATCACAATACCGTGAAACTGTTAAACCATGATATTTTTATTCAAGGTTATCATACCGTCAGAATCTTATACCTAATGGAGAATACATTGTTGATCACCTTGACAGTTTTAATTAATTTGCATTCTCACAACTAATACACAAGACGAACTTATTTTATATAACAACATTTATAATAAATTTAAAATAAAAAAAAAATCACAAGGTGATGAACCAGCTGAATAATATATTCAGAAACAAAAAACTAAAGTTGCTTCAGCGTCATAAAAGTTGTTGTATTTAAGCCTGAAACATGTTCTTTCACAGCTTGAGTACGAAAACTAGCTACAATATACAATAAACACAAAACCATTATGAAATAAATAAAGTAATCTGAATTATCATTCAGAATCAGTTTGGTGAAACTCAGCACCAAAAAAACTGCTATTATAGACAACCACAAATGTTATGCATTTTAAACAAAACAAAAACATAACAGCTGCTCAAAAATGAAATCTATGAGCAAATTTCAAACTAACCACAAATTAAACGTGGTATGTCAGCAACTTCTGGGAAGTAAGCAGTGTATATTTAAAGTGCAAAATCTCTGCTTATAATAAACATAAATATAATTAACAGCTATAAAAATATGTAAAACAATAAAAAAAAAAAATCACAGCATTTTTTCTAAACAATACAACACTATACATTTAAATAACAGATCTGAAATGTAACAGAAATATGTGACTGTGTCTACTAAACTAATCAATTTTGTTATACAGATAACATATGTGTGCTTATTTATTTGCAACAACAAACATAGTAGTATTAGTAATAGTACCTAATAATATTAACGTTAATAGTCTCTCTGTCTCTTTTGCATGCACACTTTGTTGTACCTTGTGCGCATTTGGTCTTTGCTTTTGCTTGACTTTTGTCCAGTTTGGCACCTCAAATATGATGCATCTTCTTTAAGGTTGTTAGTTGGCATCCACTAATCTCACAATGTGTCACCGCTGTAAACAGGAAGATGTGGGCTAGACTGCAGCCAAAATGAATTAACTTACCAAGTAACGGACAAACGCATCATATTGTAAAGATAACGAAGTTACAGTAACGCATTACTAGTAACGCGTTATTGTCCATCACTGATTTTGAACTTTTGTTTGTGTTTGTTCGTACGCTAGATCAGTGTTTCCCAACCCTGTTTCTAAAGGCACACCAACAGTACACATTTTCAACCTAATCAAACACACCTGAATCAACTCATTAGAACATAAGAAGAGAGTCCAAAATGGGTCAGATAAGGGAGACATCCAAAATATGTGCTGTTAGTGTGCCTCCAGGAACAGGGTTGGGAAACACTGCCCTAGATTGCTACTTAATGTTCATTGTAGACAGCTACTGATGTAAGCAGTATAAGTAACGTATTTAGCATTCAAGAAAACAAATGTTAAGCACATCTGCTACTGCGGTATTAGAACAGCTACAAGGAAGCTACTCTGTCATAGTATTAGCATAATTACTGTTTGTACGGTAATTGTCTCTTACAATAGACAATCCAAACATGATGTAACAACACAGATTATCTACACAATGCTTCAGTTTAAAGCTATTTACTTTCTGCATTTGGAATTGGGATATCTCTTTAGGCTGAAGGACATGGAAGTTTGTCTTATCCACACTTTTCTTTTGTCCTGTAGGTGATATTTGTAAATTGCAGGAGGGTTCAGCGGTGCGGGGAGGTGACGTTGACCGGATGCGTGTAGCGGAGCTTGCCGTGTGGCTTTGACCATGAGCCGGCTGATGTTGGGCCGGACCCTGGAGCGGATCTGCAAGGCTGTGCTGTTGCTCTGCCTGGTGCACTTCCTCATCATGATGATCCTCTACTTCGATGTCTACAGCCAGCGTTTCGACATCTTCAGCCGCTTCAACAATGGCCGTGGAGCGAACAGCTCTCGAGGACCCCACCACTACTATAATTTCTCCAGCGGAAGACCCAACACTACCTTTGCGAGCTACTTGGCCACAGCTGACCATCTTCTGCCTAGCACCAAGCCAGAGGCAAACCACACACCGCCAACCCCAAAACCATTACCACCATGTCCAGAGGTCCCTCTTGGTCTTGGTAAGTTACTTGTTTGGCAACATAGGACATTGAAGTTTGAGTGCTGGGGTTTTAGACATAAATAATATTGTGACATAACATAAAGCAATTGCACAGTGTGCTATTATTATTAATGTTAATATTATTATATTATTATACAGCTTCTGGTCAACTACACAATAAAACTGAACATTCAGCCTTTCTATCAGAAAAGGCATTAAAGTATTTGTATTGAATTGGTCCTCAATACAAACATACGTACAATGTTTAGCATGTGTTTATTAATTTGTGTTTAAGAGAGATTGAGAAAGAAAGAGAGAGAGAGAGAGAGAGAGAGAGAGAGAGAGAAAGTTGAGACATTCAAACAGCCCAGGCTCATTACAGATACATACCCAGGTCTACATTTCTGGGGACAGCGAAATACGTAACTGGAGGCTCGCAGTTTTTGTTTTTGCAAATCCACCAGAGCATACCTGTCAACATTGGGATGTGAAAATAAGAGATACTTTTTTTTCCAACTTTTTATGCTTATTTAAGACAAAATTTGTTGTGTTTAAAAGAAAACCCACCAAGATAGACTTGTTTAGATGTTATTAGTATTATTATTATGTGTACATGTCTGTCCAAACATGCACCCAAAACCCAGATTGTCCACTTTTACTCTGCTTCAAATCGGGAATTTTTGGAAAACGACATCTATTTATCACTATGGAGCGTGCCTGACAGTCACGCAACGCTACATAAACTGACTGTTTTGAGGATTCCATAGGAGGGACAACAGTGCCTGTAATGAAAAGGAAGTGAATCGTGCCGTTTTTATATTTATTTCAAAGTGTTTTCAAGCCTAAATAAAATGAAAGCACAGAACAAATTTACATTTAAGAGCAAGGGGCGCCCCCTGGTGGTTCGGCGGTATGGGTTGCGTATAGGGAGGATCGGCCATTTAATTTTTATTGCCACTTTTCATAGAAAGATTGAAAATACAGGAGAAATATGGGAAAATACCTTTGCGGGATGATACCACGATAGAATTGTAAAATACGGGAGAAAACTCAGAAAAACAGGAAGCAGGTATGCCAAAGGCCGATGTTTATGCTTTTTGGTGATCTCAAATTTCTCTCGCATGTCCTCTTCTCGCATAAATACACCAGAGGGCGCAATATACATCTCAGCCGACCAGGCCAGCTTGTTGTCGGCTGACTGACTCAGACTGACCGACTAACCCATTCCCCTCCATCCCTAAACCCAACCGATAGTGTTTTCAAAAGCGATCTAGAAAAAGAAAAGCAGTAGCGGCCGTCTGATTTCACCACGTTTTCAGCATGTTGTTTATTTATTTATTTTTTGCTTTTGTTTTATCTGATTACCTGAATCGTTTTTCACTGGAGTCGAACCCCGTCGTCGCAGTCAACTAAGCTCTGTGTCCTAAGTTCATCGGCATACAGGGCGAGCTACTGAGCAAACTGGTAACACCGGAAAAACCGTCTGTACTAAGAGGTCAGCTGGTATCGCTAAAAGAAACAGAAGCCGTCAGCAGCATCATACTGCTCCGTAGCATTCATTTTAAAGATGAAATGCGGCCATACGTACCTCTGGCTACATAATTCACGCTCTCCAGAAATGTATCCATAAGTAAAACCCCAAAAGTACTGAGTTAACATTTTAGTTCAGAATCGGATAAAAACTCTTTTTACTATATTCAAACTGAGCTTTTAAAAAATATTAATAGAAATTAATTAATAGGGGGCGATGCAGTGGCGCAGTAGGTAGTGCTGTCGCCTCACAGCAAGAAGGTCGCTGGTTTGAGCCTTGGCTGGGTCAGTTGGCGTTTCTGTGTGGAGTTTGCATGTTCTCCCTGCATTCGCGTGGGTTTCCTCCGGGTACTCCGGTTTCCCCCACAGTCCAAAGACATGCGGTACAGGTGAATTGGGTAGGCTAAATTGTCCGTATAGATGTTTCCCAGAGATGGGTTGCAGCAGGAAGGGCATCCGCTGCGCAAAACATAGTTGGCGGTTTATTCCTCTGTGGCGACCCCAGATTATTAAAGGGACTAAGCCTAAAAGAAAATGAATGAATGATTAATTAATAGTATAATAATTAATAAAACAGTGAATTGCAGCAAATAACATTTTGTCAGAACCTGTTTTTTATTCATTGCTGTTTTAAGTTGTCTGTTCAGAGTTGGGGGAGAATCGTGATTTGCATTATGTAAACATTGTTTGCTGATCAATGTTGAAGACAAAATTTAATTTGTTCATTTAATGCAGTGATCAAGTCTCTTGAGGAATTGGATTGAGCCACTCAATTCATATGTATATCAGAGATTTGGTTAAATGGTATTTAAATGGCGGGTCAGAAATCTCTCAGATTTGATTCAAATATCTTCATTTGCATTTGAAAGATGAAGAAATTTAGTATGGGTTTGGAGTAACATGAGGATTGAATAAATTATAACAACATTTTCATTTTGGGGTGAACTAGCCTGTTTATGCTTTGTTGAATTACTACGGTATCCATTAAATGAATTCTGAGGTGGCTTATAACTCTTGGCCAGACAACACCTTTTTTTTTTTTAAGTTGGCAAACTCTTTGCAAGGAACTCGACCAGGCTGGCTTCATAAAAAGAACAAAATCCTTCTCATAACTACATAACTAGTCAGTTGTGAGAGGGAATAGAATAATATAAATAATACGACAGTAACACATGGAAGGCACTCGGGCCTCAATTAGTGGTCTGAACAGTTGAAATGTAGGAAACAGAAGATGACTGGTGTGCTATAAGGGACATGTGGGCAGGACCCTAGTCACTATTCCCCATCTCAGAGCCATAATAGATTCTCTCCAGACTCCAATTACTGTAAAAGCAGTTGCCTCTCTCTGTTTTCTAAGCTGACTAGAGAGTTAAAATGGATTTAACATCAGCATGTTCTTCAGCACGCTTATATTTCATCCGCCGAACCGATTTATTACCCGTCTCTTACGCGGTGTGTGACGCGTTCAGAGAAAATGACCTGTGTGCACGACTAACAGGACTGTACAATTTACAATCTAATTACTATGTCTATGTCAGTCTGTCCATGCTCAGTGTAGAACAAAATGTAACTTTAGTCGGAAAGGACAAATCTGCAGCATAGCACATCTTCAGGTGAAGTGATTGTTATCTAGAAAACTAAAATCTCTGTTTATTATAAGGCGAAATACACCTTCCAGAATAGTATCCTCCATCTGCATGAAGAAAAATCTCATTAATTAAGATGTCATTGCACTGCATTTTCGAGCTCATAATAGGGCAAACCTTCATAATGAATGTGCAGCAGCGCTATTTGATATGCCTGCAAGCAGTGGGCCTTTGCCACCCATATCCTTCTAATGAGTTTAAAGCACATCTCTGGAGGGAGTTGAGCTGTGTCATATGACTCGTATGCCGTCTAGCCAGCTCAGAGGTCTCTCCTTTCCTCCGTTTTCATACTTAGTTATGCACCCCCCCATCACCCCCCCCCCCCCCCCCCCCCACCCTCTTGAGTAATGACAGAAATCCAAGATGGCCATCTCCGAACTTGTTATTTTCATGCTTAGGGCCAATAATGCAGAGCGAATTTGATAGATGCCTTTGCGGGCTCTTCCTGAAATTTGCCTCATCCGTAAGGGCAGAGTGGAATCTGTCATTCCCTTGAATGTTGACAGGAAGCATTCAAATTAAAAACATTCTACTGTATTCTTGCTTTTTCCAGCTTTTTTGGCTTCCTCTTCCTATCTTCTAGCTGCTGCAAGTACAAAGCGCACCCTATGTACAGCAGCGTTTTCAAAGACATCCAGTGTTTTCAGATGCCGTTTAAGGAACTCGCTGCTTTTTTTTTTTTTTTTTTTTGAAATAGGCTCATTTTACAAATACCCTAGAGTTAAACAGTTGAGTTTTACCATTTTTTTATACATTGAGTCAATCTCTGGGTCTAAGATAAAAATCACTTTTAGCTTAGTTCAGCATAAATTATTGAATCGGTTTAAATCATTAGCATCTTTCTTAAAAATAATTTTTGTTTATTTTTCTATTTAAAGCTTGACTAATTCTATTGTGTACTAAGAATATGGAAAATTAAAAGTTGCTACTTTGCTGCCGTACCATGGCTGCAGCAGGCGCAATGATCTTATGCAGTGCTGTTACGTAGCTGGGGACTATTTTTAGGTGCTGCATAATATCCACGCGCCTGCTGCAGCTGTGGTATAATAATAATTAATAATAATTCCTTACATTTATATAGCGCTTTTCTGGGCACTCAAAGCGCTTTACACATTTGGGGGAATCTCCTCATCCACCACTAGTGTGCAGCATCCACCTGGATGACGCGACGGCAGCCATTTTGCGCCAGACCCCACACCACACACCAGCTGATTGGTGGAGAGGAGACAGAGTGATTAAGCCAATTATGATATGGGGATGGTTAGGAGGCCATGATGGACAGAGGCCAGTGGGCAGATTTGGCCAGGATGCCGGGGTTAAACCCCCTACTCTTTTACGAAGGACATCCTGGGATTTTTAATGGCCACAGAGAGTCAGGACCTCGGTTTAACGTCTCATCCAAAAGACGGCGCTCACTGAACAGTATAGAGTCCCTGTCACTATACTGGGGCATTAGGACCCACACAGACCGCAAGTTGAGCGCCTCCTGCTAGCCTCACTAACACCACTTCCGGCAGCCACCTAGCTTTTCCATGTGGTCTCCCATCCAGGTACTGACCGGGCGCAGCCCTGCTTAGCTTCAGTGGGCGACCATGTGAGAGTTGCAGAGAGCTAGCTGCCGACAAATGGGATTAAAAAGTTCCTTGATTAATATGTCAGAATGAGAGTATAGTTCCTAGCCATATCAACCTAGAAAATACCCAGCAGGCACAGGACGTCTACATGATGTCAGATTGACAATGTACCCCAACATCATGGGACGTTGCATTTTGTTTGTAAATGATAATTGGGTTAACGTCAGAACCCAACGTCAGGAGCATTTTGGTTACTTTTCAATGCAACCCAAAAACAACCAAATATCAACATCTAATGATGTTACAGCTTGATTTTGTGTGGACGTTACCACTATGACGTCTATCAGACGTTGGATTTTGGTTGCCATACCTAATGAAAATGTCAGTATTTGACGTCCATATGACGTTGGTTTAAGATGTTGGCTCGACATTGGATTTTGGTCACTTTCCAATACAACCAAAAATCAACAAAATATCAATATCATTACACGACGTTATTGGACGTCAAAATAAAATTGTCCTTAGATGCTGGCGACCTAAATCAAATCAAATCACTTTTATTGTCACATCATCAGCAGCACGTGTGCTATGATGAGTGAAAAGCTTAGGTGCTGGCTCTAGACAGCACAAAATACAGACAGTGCAAAATACAACAACATACTCCCAATAAAAACAAGACAATGTAAAATTGGTAATGTTGACAGCGATACGTACAATGAATAGGTGTACACATAGTTGTAGGCAGTATTGTTTTAAGTATGAATTGGTTAAAGTGCAGTGCATGCTACATCTTGATAGTGTGCAGTGAGGGGTATGGAGGTGGGGTGTGGGGTGTGTTAAGGTTAATCTAACCTAATATTAACGTCTTATGATGTTGTGTGTCTGCTAGGTGGCACCTGGTCATTTCATTGGTGTTAGTACAAAATGTAACTACAGAAGAGTCAAGCTTTAAATAGGAAAAATATCAAACTCTAATGGTCTAATCCAATTCAATGATTTATGATAAGCTAAGCTACAAGTGCTCCAGTCAGACCCAAAGATCGGCTGGATAGATTAAAAATGCTAAACTCACTCTACTTTTTAACTCTAAAATGAGCCTTTTTCCAAAGAAAAGTTTAATGGTCCTTTAAAGTGTGGAACAGGCTGTTTATGAGACCATCTCCAGCCTCTCTAGTTCAAAGCCGCATTTCAGTTTGTCATTGGCAGCGCAGCTTACTGTTCAATATGCCACCGTAATGCGTATTTGATGTCAAAGCAAGACAAGTGCATCTGTAGTTACCGCTCGCTCTTTGGTGATTAGAAAACTGTAAAGATTTTGAAAAATCGTCTTGATTGAGATGCCATTGAGCCGTTATTAGCCCAAAGAGATTTCGCAAATGAACATTGATTGCATTCGGCGCACCCTTTCCATCATCCTGTTTACAAGAGCTGACCGGTTGATGTTAGTTTGGAGAGACTCTAATGTAATTGAGGCATGTAAGAAGCAGAAGTTTCCAGGAAGACTTCTGTGCCTGTGTCCCAGGTGCGTGTAGAACATATATGTTATTGCCGCAGAGGCCTGCGGGGAAAAGCCAGGGTCTGTGGTAGATTGCATCCCAGCTGGCAGGTGTGGCTCGTGGGTGATGATGACTCACTGGTGCCTGGTGTCTTCCTGTGTCAGTGTGTGGCAGACACCACATTAACGGCAGGAGGGCTTCCGTGTTATCATCACCCACAGGCAATTAATGCATTAAAAATGTACTGCAGCAAACAGAAAGGTTTATAGCTGTAGGTTTATGACATTGGGGTTTAAAAGTGAAAGAGCAGGCAGTTCTCAGTTTTTCTAGTAAAATATCAATCTTTATAATTATTATGTAATAGTCTGAGAACATTTATTCCAAATTTCAAATAAAAATATTGCTGTTTAGAGTATTTCTGTTGTATAAAATGACAGAAGATGGTCAGATTAACGAAAGTTTTTATTTGTTGTGACTGAACATCAGGGTTTTCCACCAAATATTGCTTTCTAACATCATCTGAAGTTAAAACGTTGTTGTTCCTTTCCTGCAATCTACCCATATACTAAAGAATACGGCATCACTTTATTTTGATGGTCCCTTTAGCACATTTTGTTGAATATAAGTTACATTGCATCTACATGCCAACTAATTCTTATTAGATTATAAGTAGACTGTTAGGTTGGGGTTAGGGTTAGGGTTGACATGTACTTGCAAAGTTTCTTATAATCAGTTAAATGCCTGTTGAAGGAGCTGTATCGGCAGATATTAAGCAGTCTACTAATACTCATGTGAGAATAAATTGGCATGTAGTCGCAATGCAACTTTTAGTCAACAAAATGTGCAATATGTACCATCAAAATAAAGTCTTACCAAAAATACTGTGGTCATTTATAGTAAATACTATAGTGTTTTTGAACCATATTATAGTGAAGTACTTGAATCTGTTATGGTAGTTTTACAGCTGCTGTAGTAATATTATTCATTCATTCATTTTCCTTCGACTTAGTCTCCTATTTATCATGGTTTGCCACAGCGGAATGAACCAGCAACTATTCCAGGAACTCGAACCAGTGACCTTCTTGCTGTGAGGCAACAGTGCTAACCACTGAGCCACCCATAGTGTAAAAATAATAAAAAAGTTATATAAATATAAAATATGAAATATAATAAAAAATGACCCAATTTTGACGTTTCCTGTATCTATAGTGTAAATAATTATAATACACTGATTACTTTAATAAAAGCTATAAGTATACTACAGTATTTATGAGTTTAATTATATTTAAACTACAGTATACTGTAGCATTCATTGACAAGACATTAAACATTATGCCAAAACATTTGTAAAAAACGCTATAGTCGTCGGTGCAATAGCCTAGTGGTTAGCGTGCTAACATATGGTGCAGTAGCACTTCAGGGCATCCTGAGTTCGAATACCGGCTCAAGGACATTTCCCTTCTTACCCACTCTCACTCTCCGACTTCACTTCCTGTCTCATTACTATCCACTTAATAAAGGCCAAAAATAAATCTTTATATATAAAAAAACACTTTTGTATTTACTATAAATCAACTTTTAGTTAATTTAATTTTAACTTAAATTAAGGTAACTACTGTAACAATTAAAAATAGACCTGGTATCAGATATGACCTGATGTGGAACCGGTGCCTCTGTGTGACACTTTAAAAGACTAAAGAGACTTTGTTGAACATGTTACTGCATGTTCTAGTTACCTTGCACTTTTTTGTTAACATATGTTTTTACATTCTAATTATTAAATGCTAATTATTAAATTCTAAAATGATTATATTTATATAAAAAATTTCACTGAAAAAATTACATTTGCTGCTTGTTCAAACTGCTTATTTAATATGAGTTGAACTAACACAATTCTTTGTGCTTTTTATTGCACAACTTAATTGTTTTATGTTCAATCTACTTAAATCGTTAACTTAATCGTTCACTTAATCGTTAACTTAATCGATTTGTGTTGGGACAACATGAAGGAATTGTGTGGAACCCAGCATTTTCTTAAGAATAAACTATTCTGAGGTGTTTGAGTGTACAAGAATTATATGAGTGGCAAGAAATGGTCTTAAAATGTATAAATATATAAGATAAACAATAATATTAACAATAATAAGATGAACAACAATATTACTTATTGCAACACATTTCGGTGCAATATTTAGATATCATGACATTTGAAAGAAGTCTCTCTACTCACCAAGGCTATACTTATTCGATCAAATCTAAATGAAATCAGGAATTCTGTGAAATATTAGTTCAAGTTAAAACAACGTAATTCAAGGATGATTTAACTATATTTTAGAATACAATTTATTCTTGTTATTCAATGTTGAATTTTCAGCATCATTGCTCCAGTCTTCAGATTTGCACATCATTCAGAAATCATTTGCTGAATTACAACATTTTGTATTAAAGATAAAAATGTATTGCATTCTGCCTACATGAAAATAATGTGGTAAATATGACAAGTGCGCCTCTATAAATGAATAGTTCAGTCAGAGACTCATTTCAGTGTCTCACAGAGCTGATGTGTTGAGATACTGTAGCCTGCAGCATTTTGTTCGTGACCAGTTTTCAATGAAACGTGGCCCGGTGCCTGCCGACCAGCTGGCTCAAATAACTCTGGCCCACAGGAAACTGACAATCGGCTCCATGAGGATGGACAGACATTCTCTCTGGCCCGCTGACATTGTTCTTTCACTAAAGTTCCATTAAGTTAGATGGGAAAAGCACATCTCAGAGGTTTGGGCACCGGTAACACTTCAGCAGAAAGAGATTGTGAGACCCGAGAGGTAAACACTGAGAGATCAGAAATGATTACAAGCTTTGTTCACGCCAAAATATCAATTCACTCTCATGCAGAGAGTTCTTTTTTTTCATTTTGAATTTTCATTTTTTGGAGAGGATTATAGCTTTAAGAAATTTGATATTCGACAGGGTAATGACACTTCAAACATTGTGGGTTGTTATACTTTGAGAAGCTATTGACAGATCTGAGCTTTTGGCTTTTGTGTTGCTTGCACTTAAATATTTAAAGGGCACCTATGATGAAAATCTTCTTTTGTAAGCTGTTTGTAGAGAACTGTGTGTAGGTGTAGTGTGTTAACAGTCATATTGGGGTGATATAAACACAACAAGTGTATTTTTTAAAATTTCCTGACGTTAAAATAGGATCCAAATCCCTCCCATTTTGGGGCCGACCGCAACATGACATAGGAGTGTGGTTTTCCCGGCCACCGGATTGATTGACAGACGCATATTAACATGTTTCCGTAGTAAAACGTATAATCATATCAACAAGACAGGATGTGCGCAAAGCAACCAGGATTAAAAGATCTGTTCAGCTCTCTGTGATCATCAATCACCAAATGTGATTAAGAATGTGTTTTACAAGTTTAGAATGTTTTTAAAACAGTAAGTGTTTGTAATAAAGTAAGTTAAAGATGGCAAAATTGCTGTAATTCATTACTACAGCAGCATGTCAGTGCAATTATAAAAGAAGACGCTTCAATTCTGGTTTGTGGATGTTAAATCAGGTTTATTTTGTACATTAACATAACGGATATCCGTACAGCAGTGGATATTAACGTTTATTGTGTCACATTAGCTGTGCAAAAAAAAAGTGAAACGTGCACACTGTGTGTGTGTGTGTCCGCTGTGTGTGTGCATGAACTCTGTATCCACATTGTGTGTGACTCATCATTGCAGAAAGGCTTGAATTAACTCCACAACAAATACATCAAATAATCATTGGGAAAGTTCTTACTGTAGTATTTCTCACAAACATTACGTGAGATCTGCTTCCTTTATGTCTCTCACTAGCTATGTTTCCATCCACCTATTTTTATGCGCATTTTAGATATGCGCATAAAAAAACGGTTGATGGAAACGCCATGATGCGCATACATTTTGAAGATGCGCATAAAAAATATATGCGCATAACTGAGTAGGATAAACTTTTTATTCGATAAGAAAAGATGTGCATAAACTACGATGGAAACACTTTTACCGCACAAATTCCAGTGTGTGCATTAAAAAAGGTCATGTGATTTTGTTATAAGAGATCATGTGATGATAAAAATGTGTGTAAATGGACAAACCAGCAAGCTGAGCACATCTGAAACCATCTGAAATGTTTTTTTTTTGTCATTCTAAAACGCCTTACCGTTTAAGGATTAGTGTTATTATATTATTAATGACATCCAGAATCAAGAGTGTCTGTGCTCCGCGTCTGACACCTTCAAACGCCACCGCGCGTTCACAGCGTGCCAGGATTGCCTTCTGAGGCGCAAGTCATTTATTAGATGAAGAAAAGATTGACGCAGCTTCTCCTACTGCAGCAAATTCAGTTTTTACTGTTGATATTTGGCACCAGTTAATCAGGAAGTGACGATTTTGTTCGCTTGTTGGATGGAAACGCTGCTTTATTCGCACGTCTTTTATGCGATAATTCAGTTTTGCGCATAAAGTTCATTTGCATCTTTGGCTGGAAACAAAGCTACTGTGCTGTTTATCTAACAAAGCCAAGGCGGAGATTGAGGCACACTCTGACAGCTGCGTGGGAACGGTGGGTGGGGAGAACCAGCATTTAAGGCGCAGGCAACAAAAACAGCTACATTATGTTCAGAGCAGAAAATTCCAATATTCTGAAAGGTATAATAAATAATCTGCTGGGTGTTTTGAGATGAAACTTTACAGACACACTCTGGAGACACAAAAGACTTATCTTAAATCTTGAAAACGGGGTAAAATAGGTGCCCTTTAAAAGAATACTTTATATTGATGAAATACCACAAAAAGCAGAAGCACTAAATTTGAAGATACAGAATTCTGCTGTGTTGACGTTTTAATCGCCAATATTCACATGTGCACTTGCCCCAAGCACAGTTTCTCTTCTTCTGTCAGTTGCTTGCTATCTGTGTTGTCAGGCTGCCACAATGTATTAATGACCTATAGTACAGTGAGACCAGAGATCTTTATGTTAATAATTGTACAGGAGCTTAGAAAGCAAACTGACATTGTTTTCCATTCTTTCGTTTTTCCATGTTTTGTTAGCATTAGGGGGTATTTTTGTGGCAATCAGCTCATTTTCTTTCATCAGGGTAAGCTGTGTTTTTCTTGGTATTTTAAGCTGCACTTCTCCTATAAATAAAATCTATCTCAGGCAAAAATAAGTCATATGTATACAGGATATACATTTATTAATGGATATATACCTTTGGTCTGCTACCTTTAATCAGTTTCACCTCAAAAACTCATTACACATTAAATGATCTCAGTGCGTACTGTAACTTATACAGCATGTTGTTATTCATGATTATAAACATGAATGGATTAACAAGAGCTCATCATTATGAGGAGTAACTGAATGAATTACCAAGAGCTCAGTTTTAATGTGAGCACTATATGCTCATTCAATTTTCATTAGCGATTTGACTTTATTTATTAAACCTAATTCTGTCTTGATTGACTAATGAAAAGTTTAATGGATGGAAGCTGATTTTTAATTTGTTTATATCTTTGAATAGCATTGAAAGAACAACGGAACGGTTTCAATGGTGGTCCTGTAACTTTCGTTGGGAGTCTTAACGCAAAACTGCTGTTTAATCTTCTTTAAATAATCTTGGCTCAGTCCCATATGGTTAGTCCTCCAGGCAGCCCCTGGCATTTGATCTATCTCTTTTTAATTGAAGTTCATATTCAGATCTTCCTAATGAAGAAGGGGTTTAGAAGAAGTCTAGCCGAGAAGTAGTTAAACATCAGCATATTCTTCTCTAGCTTAGCAGCCCTTGTATAATCTTTTAGAAAATTGAATATACGACCGAAAAGCTAAATTGTAATAATAATCTCAGTTCAAGTTTCCACTCGCTCTCCATTTTCGAAAGTTAGAGTTCATTAAAGCTTTAGAAAAGACACAATGCACTTTCCCTCGTCCATTTCAGCCTTGTTTTAAGAAGCTTCTTGGGATTTTTCTCATGAATTATTTATGATCAATCCTCAGTTCTTAGTTCATACATGGAATTTCCTGTGGCCCAGTACTGTATTAGTGAATTAGTGTTTTTTTTCAAATACTTCCTTGTCTTTGGATGGGCACCCCAGGGTCTGTAGGGTTTCTCTTGAGCAGAGGGTATAAATAGTTCTTTGGCATCACCCAGTCGGGTGCAAGCTTCGCCCCTCACCTTCCCTGAAGCACTTGCCTGCTTCTGCAGCATGCTCACTGAACATTTAGATCAAGCGTTAGGACACTTAATGTTCCTTGTCTTACATGAAGAATACTTTCCTATACTACTTTATAATGGAACATTTCCATCTGCTGAGCAATGCTGAGTTGCAGAGCTGCAGCCTTTATATATGAGCATTTAAAACAGCTGAAATTCTACAACATGGCATTTTGGCAAGAGTGAAGTATTTGGTTATATTTTGTTTTAATACAATCACTTGATTCATCAGAGTTGACTGCACAGAATAGGATGTTTGGTTTTTCTCTCATCATCAAAAGCTAATTGCTTCCAGTGAAATGACAGTTTCTCAGATATTTAAGCAAATATTTCTTTCTTTTTTTTTTTTTTTTGAAGTAGAGGAAAGTAGATCAAGCTAATTGTGTTCTAGAGTCCTCAAAGAAGCAAGAGAGAAATCTGCTTTAAGACTGATGTAATTAGACATATACAGTACTTCTCATATGAAATGTAAAAGCTTATAAAACACTTGATCACAAATAAGGATGTGCCGATTGACGTGCTAGAAATTGGAGCAACCTGTAGTTTTTTTTGCTTCAGATCTGTGTCTTAATTTGCATACAAACTGTACTGCAACAACTGTATACTACAAAATCTATAAAAGAAATTTTAAGAGAGATCAGAGAAGTTAAAGGTGGAGAATAGATGCACCCGAGAGAGACATGCTGATCCTGACAGGCTTTTCATTCAGTCTATGAGCACAGGCAACAGCAGGACCACACAGTAATGCCCAAACACTGAAGGAAAAACATGAGATGCAGTCATTTTAAAGGGTGGTCCAATGCTATTTCATGCATGGAGAGTTATTTACACTTTAAGAGTTGGACTCAAATTTCAAAACATGATTTGCACATCCAAAAATCGAACTACTTACTTACATCTTACTGGGCAGTGATCAATTTTGCTTTTTTTTTCTAGCCTGGTTCTGTTATGTAAAAAAAAAGCAGAAATTCTTTTATGGATGCTTCTCCCAGAAAGCGTGTGCATGACTGATTCAGAATTTAGAAATGTGTTTTAACGTTTCCACTATATTTTTACAGTAAAATTCTGGCAACAAGAGCTGCTATTTCTCTACCGTAAATTTTTAATTTTATGGATTTTGTTTTTACAGTGCAGGTAAACATCTTGTCAAATGTGCTTTAAGAACTCTAAAAGTTGTTCAAATATTATTTTTTACTTAAATCCATGCAGGCTTAGACTACTGAACTTTTTATATCTGACCTAACCTAGCTGATTAAAAAATGTTAAAGCACAAATCTCATAAAGAGAATCTTCACATATTTGCTTCCATAGGAAGTTAAACATGCATACACTGCATTATTTATTTGCACATAACAGACTACAAGATATGCTTATGTTTTTTTATATTTATATTTTGTTCTAGATTTTTTTTTACATGTTTATATGTCTTAAAAATGTTTCCACCACTAATGTTTACATATGGTACAGTAGCTACCGTGCTAGCAGCTGCACTCTACACTTAGCCATTACATTCAAAACAGAGGTAATTGTTTACTTCTAAGTGTCATTTTACAAGAAATGTTACTTAGGCTGTCATGTTGTTGCCAAACTTCCACAAGCAGTTCCTTCAACAAACTCACACAGCAGCTTGGTTCATGGTCATGCATCTTAAACCTCTGGATGTGCCTGCGTTGCAGATCTGGGGGTTTAAGATTTTATCTGAAAATGCTTTGCATTACCAGATAATCTGGGCCGAACATTGGAATTAACCAAGATCCTGGACAAGATTGTCACAAAGGGTAAATAGGGAATAAATCAGCCTAAAATTCTTGTACTGTGAGGCTGGTTAAACGATTAGGCTAGGATAAGGTTTAGTGTCGGCTGCATGTTGCTTTCAAATGTGATAATGCTAATAAGAAACAATTGTAAAGTGTTACAAATGTATAAACAAATGTATAAAGTGCTACTTATTAGACATTTCACTTTTATGCAAAGAAATTACAAGGATCAGCGGGATATATACTATATTAATAACATACTATATAATATATATTTTTAAATATATGTGTTTTTATAAGCTTACATTTTAGTTTTTATTTAATGTATCTATTTTTATTTATTTAATCTTCATTTCAGTTAATGAAAACATTTGTTAGTTAGTTAGTTAGTTAGTTAGTTAGTTAGTTAGTTAGTTAGTTAGTTAGTTAGTTAACAAACAGTAATTACTCTTTTGCCATATTTCAGACACTGTTTTGCTATGATTAAGCGCTGGTCTGTTTGGACGCTGAGTGGATCCTCAAAATATGATAGTTAATGGGGCGGCAGTATTAAGATTGTCACATCGGTTCAGTGTCTGAGAGAAGATTGTAGACACAGAATCAATGAATGCCAAATGTGAACTCAAGAAGCGAAAGAGCGAAGCGGCGTATGCGGTAGGCAGAGAAAATTGCATCCATCCCCGCCATAACACCCAGAAAGCCATTAAGACGCCGGTGCCTTAACTAGATGAGCAGCAAGCTTTCCAAATGATAAATGACAAAACAGGGGACTAATATTGTCATCTGGAAGCGGATAACTGTTTTTTTTTTCTCCTTTTTTTCCATGTGATGTGATTGCTGTGATGGAAAGCTTTAAGCAGAGATTGTGGATTTCTGGAGCATATGTATTTGTTATGGGATGAATTTAAGGTGCAGATGAGAATGCTGTCGCAGACTGCTCTCAATAAAGCCAATTATAAGTTGAAACCTTGGTTATGGCGAAGAAAACATCAGTGTTATTTGTTTATTTTTATTTATTTGTTTCTTTAATCAGTTAAGCATTCCATTTGTGTCAGTTTCTGTTGAATTATTGGATGATTTATTCTGTGGATTTATTAGCTCTGTTTATTTGTGCATTGTGTTTGTAAAGTTTTCCTGGATTACGTAAGGGACGGCTCTGGGAGATCAGGGGTGTGGGCTAGAAGAGATCAAAGGATTTGATGTGCAGATATTGGATTAGGACGAGGGCTGTTAATACAATAAGCTTAAACGGATGGCTATTATGGCACTAACAGGATAAGTGACCTCTCATTCTGTCTGGTTAAACCAGTAGACGCAGGTTAGATCAATACGAGGTCTCGTCTCGCTGCGGCCTGTCGCTAATGTCATGTTCATGCCAGTTGGAGAGACTCCAGTTCTCATTTCAAAACCTTTGAAGCTCGGAGAATATGATGATGAATCTCATTGGCATCGAGCTCTTGGCTGAGGTATCCTGGTCACTGCTATCTATTTAATACAAGTCCAAATTTCACTGAATTCATAGATTTGAGAGGTATCCAGTTTTAAAAAAGTTTTTCAAATATATATATATTTTAACTCATTTTGTCCAAGAGTAAGCAGCTAAAAAAAGTTTTAAGATTAAATATTATTTTATTTTTGTAGAAAGAGCTAGAAGAGTTTCTTTTGTGTTTTGTAAGAAAAACAGAACTCAATGCCACATGTTATACTTGTTATTGAGAAACAACAGCTGCACAAAGTCATAATGTACCTTTGAGAAATGAGATATTTCTGTGAAATACTAACTATTTTTCTTAGTTGCATAATATGACATAATTTTAGAATATTGTGTAAGAAGGACAACAGCAATAATAATAATAATAATAATATAATAATAATAATAATAATTTAATAAAAATAATAATCTTGTTGTTTTTATAATTTTTTATAAAATAATAATAATAATAATAATAATAATAATAATAATAATAATGGTTATTATATTATCAATAATAATAATAACAATAACAATAATAATAATAATAATAATAATAATAATAATAATAATAATAATTTTATAATAATAATAATAATAATGATAATAATAATGATAATAATAATAATAATAATAATAAATAATAATAATGATAATAATAATAACAATGATAATAATAATAATAATGATAATGATAATTTAATAATAATAATGATAATAATAATAATAATAATAATGATAATAATAATAATAATAATAATAATAATAATAATAATAATAATAATAATAATAATAACAGTAGTAATAATAATAATAATAATAATAATAATAATAATAGTGATAATAACAACAATAACAACAACAACAACAATTATTATTATTATTATTATTATTATTATTATTATTATTATTATTACTACTATTATTATTATTATTATTATTATTATTATTATTATTATTATTATTTCTGGGCCATGTATTTAAAAGAAAAAGCATCCACATTTGATTTGTGTCCTCCTTTACAATGCTAAGAATTACAAAACAGAACAGCTCACATTGCCTGTAGTTGTGAAACATGGGCTCAAAAATGTGAAAAGAGCCATGATAATGTCTCCGTTGAGTCCGTCCCCCTACAGTGACAGCTCAAAGAGACTGCAGTGTTGAGGGTCTGCAGTGGGCAAAAGTGGACCACCATTTCAGAAAAGACCTGGTATTGGCATCATGTCTGATTCAGGGGAAATGCATTCTTTGCTTTAGTCGACACACTGCAGACACAAACAAATGTTGTTGTTGTTGTTGTTGTTGTTGTTGTTGTTGTTGTTTTTTTTTTTTGTGCACAGAAAATGTCCAGAGTTTATTTTTTGCACTTGTTATTACGTAGATGTGTCTGTAAATTTCAAATATACTGTAATTCATTTGTCTTTTCTGCACTGGGCCAAAAATCTCGACTTTAGCAGTATTTTATTAGTTATTTTCATATCTATATTCCAAAGGTTTTTGTTGTGATATTTGTTGTATGTGTACATTTTATTCTACAACAAAAATTAAAAAATGTGCCTCTTTTTATGATTGCATTATTTTTTGTTAAATTATGGGGTGATAAAAAGAGATACATCGCCCTGACATCAAGAAGGTCGCTGGTTCGAGTCCTGGCTGGGTCAGTTGGCATTTCTGTATGGAGTTTGCATGTTCTCCCCTTGTTCGTGGGTTTCCTCCAGGTGCTCCGGTTTCCCCCACAGTCCAAAGACATGCGCTATAGGTGAATTGAATAAGCTAAATTGGCCGTAGTGTATGTGTGTGAAAGAGTGTCTATGGATGTTTCCCAGTGTTATGTTGCAGCTGGACGGGCATCCGCTGCGTAAAACATATGCTGGATAAGTTGGCGGTTCATTCCGCTGTGGTGACCCCTCATTAATAAAGTAACTAAGCCGAAAAGAAAACGAATGAATGAATAAATTGGCCATTGTGTATGTGTGTGAATGAGTGTGTATGGATGTTTCCCAGTACTGGGTTGCAGCTGGAAGGGCATCCGCTGTGTAAAACTTATGCTGGATAAGTTGGCGGTTAATTCTGCTGTGGCGACTCCTGGTGAATAAAGGGACTAAGATGAAGGAAAATGAATGAATGAATGAAAACAGAGATTCACAAAAAAACCCCTCTTTATAAAAAAGTTAAACTCATTTACATATGTAAACATAACATTAGGGCTGGGCGATTTTTTCGATTTTTTCGATTAATTCGAATTTACGTTTTAAGACGATTTTATTTTTTATAAAATCGAGAAATCGCGATTTTTTAAATAAAAATATTAAAGCCGCTTTTCCACTATCGTGCCAAACCGTTCTAAACTGTTAGACAACCGTGCTGAATTGTGCTGATTCTGTGTGTTGATGTCGCGGCTCTGTTCCGCAGCCGCCTGTCTCTCCCGCGCGAGCTGCGAGACGGGCCCGCGCGCGCGCGAGGAGAGGAGAGGAGAGGAGAGGAGAGAAGGCTCGACAGGCGGAGGTCCGCTCCTTGCCTCCTTCATTCTAATCATCCACCCGCCCGCACATATTATTTTATCTGATATATATATCCGCACCCGATCGCCACTTTAATAATTCTAATTCTTTGTTTTAAGCATGATGATATGTGTAACTTTCTCCGCAATGTCCGGCGGCAGAGTAACAGCTCGTTAATTCATGCTCGAGCAAATGATGAGACGGACAAAAGTACTCGATGCATGCCCTTCTTTTACTTATTTCAGTGTTTTCAGTTTCACAGTGCAAAACAGCTCCCGGGTGGAATTACTGAAGTAAACATAAAACTAAAGAGCAGCATTTTGCTAAATATAGTCCTTTATATCCTGATATGCTGTGTTGATTCATTTGTTTTTTTATATTTAACTTGATGCATTCGTTATTTAATGTTTGAATACTGAAATCATTTAAATGGTTATATTTTACCATCAAAATGTAGTATATTTTATATCATTACCAACTTTTGATATAAAACCGCTGTTAATTTATTGATTGTTATGAAATAATTTAAGTGCTATATTTTTATTAGTGAAAGTGCCCGCTCACTTTGACAAGGCCTGTCTAAATATATATTTCTGCCATGCCACTAATACAGATAAACTATTATTGCATTATCATTGTTTATTTTTCTGTTATTTGAAATATTTATTTCCCCTCCAATCCTTTTCAATCTTCACGTTACATTTTGGTCATTTTCTCTCCAAAAAAAAATTGCCCAAAGCTGCACAACATATGACCTCTACATAAATACGGGTGCTGTGATTTCTATTGTAGCTATGTTTAGCATCCCTACATGAGAGAGTGCCATAACCACGTTTAGTCACACAGTTGCTTTTCTTTTACAAGTGAGCATGAAAAAAACTAGTTTCAGCATTTATTTAAATATAAATGAACAAGGTAAACTGGTAAGGTAGTTACACAGTAAAAACAAAATTAATAAAAAAAATAAATAAAAAAATCGAAATCGTGAATCGGTCAAACTTTATGAAAAAATCGAGATTTTTTTTTTTTGCCATATCGCCCAGCCCTACATAACATTTTTGAAAAGTTGTAGTACAAAAAATGTTTGCAACTCTGTATATATTCAATTAACCTGGGAAGTATGGTGACAACTAGGGTTGGGCGATGTTGACCAATTTAGCATCATAACGAATTAATTATTTGTAGCCTACTGTTTCAACTACTTGGTATTTGCTTTACCCATAACCAAATCATAAATAAATAAAGATAAGTCATACACAAATTACCACCTGTCCATCACTTTTTCCGCGGGACTCTGGCATGAGTAGGCAGAGTGAGTGATCTGTGTCAGTCATTTCTTTGGTGCCGTGGATGGTGGAGGGGTGTCGTGGACGAAAGTGAGCAGCGCGGGGGTCCTACGGACGAAAGTGAGCTGGGGTGTCGCAGACAAAAGTGAAGAGGGTTGGAGAGTTGCGGAAGAAAGTGAAAATGAACAGCAGACAGGGGAGGAGGGCGGTTGAGGAGGGAGATCGGTAAAATGAGGTGCCGGATCAGATTTCAGAGGTTCCGGATCCGGCGTGTTCCGGCACAAATTAAGCCCTGGATAGAGACCAGATTAATTAAATATCACGTTTAACAACTATAGTGGGACACGATCCAGCGATACATCCTTGTTAAACTGTCCGACGTACACTGTTCTCTGGAGCTCAGACGAGCGCATGGCAGTGTGTGTGTCTGTGGCTGTGCGTGTGTGTGTGTGTGGTCACGTGATGTGTGTTTTCAGTGGACGGAGGGCTGTTCAGAAATGCTAGATGAAACACCAGTGTGGACGTGGGTCATTTTTGTTCTAAAATGCCATTTTAAAACTAAGCTGTATTAGTGTAAACGGGGCCTGAGTGTGTATTTTTCACGAGCGGGTTTGCGACTGGGGCGGAGCGGAGGATCTGTGATGCCGGCTCAGCATCGTGATGTCTATCGGCTATTGGCGATGGACGATGGCATCGTCTTTCGGCCAAACCCTAGTGACAACTAATAGTTTGTTTCTTTATTTTTATGCCTGTTGTGTCTTGTCTTAAGAAAAAAGGCCAGTTAACCACTATGACAGTTATATATAACAAAATACATTTCTACAGATCTAAAAAGAAAAAAAAATAAATGTTTCAGTTGCGAACACAAGGTTGTTCACAATATTGAGCATTTCCATTGCACCTTTCAGGAATGAAGGACAGCGCATTGAAGGAGAGAGAGTGAACTCTACCAGAGAATAACTGCATGCCACAGTAATTGATTTTTAAAAAGAGGAACATAATCCTTGAGCTCTGGCACATTCTTCTCTGGCAAAAGCTCTTTTCAAGTTTGCAGTGCTACATTCACACTGTTTTTGGTGATGGAGAAAAACAGTGAGACAAAGTGAGAAACTTAGTCAATTCTGGGTGATGAGAAAGATGATTTCCATAGATTTCATTTTAAAATGATTTGTATTGCATGTCACGCACTGTAAAAATAAAATCACATTTTTAAGCAATGAATGCAGAAAGACTATCTTTACAGCAATGCCGTTTTTAAAGCATGTATTAATATTGCTGAATTGTTTGACTGTTTGCCAGATTTACATGTAATTGCACTGTTGCGGATGATTTTCTTGTCAAACACAGCAATGCCAAGATCACAGTTTGGTTTCCCTAGATGAAATGATGAAATAACAGCGCTGTGGGTTGCTTTGGATGGACAGGTTTTTGCATTTGGCAGTATAATGTGGTAGGATAGTTTTTGTACCTCATGCGTTCTGCTATTTCTGTTTTCATTTTCATTTGTTATCTGTCTGACTACTGTTTAAATCTGATTTTTATAATCAAAAAGCATGTCATATTCATTTCAAACATGAAATCAGATACAGTGTAGCATTTTCTTAAATTCAGCTTGATTCTTGAAAAGGGTAACACTATTTATTCATTTATTTCAGGGTTTTATGTTTTAAAGGTGCAGTATGTAAGTTTGACACCCAGTGGTTGAACTAAGTATTGCATTCCTGGATCAAAACAAATCCAAGTGCATGTTGCCAGGAGCGAGTGATTTAAATTGTGTTCTAAATAAAAGCAACGGCACCTGATAGAAGGAATATTTTCCATATTAAAATGAGTTTTTGTCCCAACCAACACTCAAATTAATATATATTAGAAACAACTTTTATTTCTCATAGGTGAACAACAGAAAACTGACAATGATCACCTCAGGTAAACCTCATGGGATTTATTCGGTGTTAAATGCTAATAATGTGAGTTTGAATGCCATTTTACATGACATTTATTGCCATAATACTGAAAGCAGCAGCAGATAGTTCACCTCAGATCTTGAAAATAAAATAAATCGTTTGAAATTGAACTTAAGAACTAAACACATATCAGTGATTCAGCATGTACATTTATTAATGTTAAAGAGGATTATTATATATTTTAAATAGATTATGAACCTTACCATTTCGTGAGTGAGTGCATATTCTGTGCTTCTGAATGGCTGTATTTCAATTTCTGTCGTTTCGTCTAGTGCAAACAGCCAAATTGCTCATCACTGCGTATCTTGTCACGAGGCGTGTTGTTAGGACACGGTGTTACAATGTCACCTGGTCACCTAATGTTTACGCTCGTAATATTTATATTATTTGCTACTTAATAACCTAATGTGGAACTCTGAATCTGTGTTTTATTTCAGAGCCTGCTGTCCACCAGAGGTCACATTTCGGTCATGAACGCATGCTTTCAGATCCTTTCTGAATGAATGAATGAATGAATGAATGAATGAATGAATGAATGAATGAATGAATGAAATACGTGGTTTTCCACTAGGCAACCCGAGGTCCTGAAATATAATTGGCTAAACTGGCATTGGGCGGGTTAAAAGAACTAAAACAAAAACAATGTTCCGGCACGGAAAACACATTTTCATTGCAGAATATCTGACTACAGCATTGTTTTTCAGATAAACAAGAATGTTCACTGTTTCTTAAATATCTGCAAACATTTTTGTGCTTTAGAAGAGTCAAAAACTTACATACAGCACCTTTAAATGCTTTTTGGATCCTGATTAAAATTTTCTGAACACAGTTGTAATAGCTAAATCAAATTTTACTTATCAAAACACTTGCCTAATTCATTTACATCATAATTCTGCAATATAAAATTGTGCTAAAAGGAAAAAAAAAACAATTTTATTATTATTATTATTATTATTATTATTATTATTATTATTATTATTATTATTATTGTTATTATTATTATTATTGTTATTATTATTGTTATTACTATTAATGATAAACCCCTACAGTTGTACAGTAGTACAGTGTTTTGTTCACTCAAAAAATATTTTACTTATAATTAAATATTTTACTTGTACAAAATGGTTTTTGAGTTTTTTAGGGACAACTTAATTGTTTTTTGTTCAATCAACTTAAAATGATAAAAACATTACATTAACTTATTCGATTTGCATTGAGACGAGATGAAGGGATTGTGTGGAACCCAACATTTTTTACATTGTATGTACATGATATGATGGTAGTTTTATCACAAGCAGATAGTTTTATGTGAAGCAAAGTTTCTGAAAAGATCCAGAGGGAGCCTGAAAACACTGTCTAAGTCTTATTAATCAGGTGAAAAGATGGCAGCGTCATCGAGACACCTGCCAATAACTTGACAATAGGAAAACAGTTGCTTCAATACTTCAGCAATTGGCCTTTACTATGCTGCATAGATAGAGAAAGAATACAGAATTGGAAATGTTAAACTTCAAAACAAGTTATTGAATTGTTATAATGAGATCTTCTGTTATGTTTCAAGTGAGTTTTGTACTGTAGCATTTGTTCAGTTCTTTGATGCATATCGATTGTTGCTGTGAAAACAGAAAGTATCATTTTTTTTGTACTGAATTGACATTTTGCGCCATTTAATCAATTTTGAGCAGAACAATTTGTCCTTGTTTGCAGTCCTTGTTTACCCCTCCAGTTTTTTTCGTCACTGTTATTGTCCTGTTCCATCAGCCAAATCCCAGAGCCGAGTGAAAAGTGCTGAAAACCCAAGTGTTCAGCATAGTCTTTGTCAGTGGTAGTTAATGTCAGCCACAGATGAATGACTTCTATTAATTGGATTTAAAGACAATACCGACTAGTAAGTGGACTGCTCATAAATCATGAGGACTTTAGGTGCAGCATAATGAAACCAATGAAGAAGTTTGGCTGCAGAAAGCGTTCAGTGGCTCTGAATCTTAACTAAGAAGGGACCTGAAGTTGCATTACAAGAATGAAATGCTGTGGTTCAAGCTGTGGTTATGTGACACTTATAAACCCTTTTTAAATTGTGAGTTGGGTAAATTGCCCTGAAGTAGGACATTTTAGATTCTGTGAAATGTAATATGTATAGCCAAAACATTAAATCTAAACCCAATGTTGTTTTAAAAACCACAGGATGCAAACTGTCAACTATAAAATGCAGAAAAATAGATTTTAAAAAAGATTATAGACATATTAGTGCTCTTAGAGCAAATCTTCTGACGTGGGACACTTTGAGATAAAGGGCCAAAATCTATTTAATTCATGTGCAATAGTAAAATGTTTGTGGTTCTGGATGGGTTAAACATGGATAATTGAACATTATCAGACACATAATACAACTTGATGCATTAATGCATTTATTATAAATACATTAAGTAACTGTTATCATAGGCTTATGTTGTTATGACAGAAACATAATTCTCTGTCTTTCTCCCATTAGTTGCACAAAATAAAGAGGAATAGCTTTATTGGCTTAACATTTTTTCTATTCCATTAACCTAACCCTTCACCTACACTATTTTAATCTGCTATTTTAGATTTTGGAAGACCTTCATTCACCATGATTTACACACTTGCTTTACAACTAAAATTGTTTAAAATTGTTTGGTATTGCTATACATAGGGATCACAGACACACACAAGAAACACAAAGAGGCTTCAACCCATTCCCTAAGAATAAAAAAGTCCCATTACATTAAACATCACTTCAGTAACAGTGTTTTAATATCGCATACAGTGACAACACTAAAATCATTTTTAATAACCATCTTTGTCTCGCAATCCATGCCTCGCCACTAGAGATGCTCAAAACATCCAATTTACCGTTAACCGAAAGGGTGCATTTTTAACCGATTATGGTATCAGTTAAACAATTTTTTATTTAGCTGCCTAAATGTGCAACACATATTTGTTAACTTTCGGGATGGTAACAAGTGCAACCACACATGCCTACAGACACATTTTGCCAAAGAAAGAAGAATATGGCTGGAAGAATATAGCTAAAAGAAGAATATGGCTGGTCAAAGTTTGACACAGACGAGTTGATGCCCAACCAGTGCTGATGCTGATTGCCTCTGTCCTGGATCCGCATCATAAACACTTCTGTTTATTTGCACAATTGGAGAAAGAAGCCGCAAAACAAAACTTTCTGAAATGTGCACTGCTTTGGAAACAAGCCAGCCACAAGTCGGAGCGTCAGGATTTTCTCTCCATCAGCACACTCCGGCACTGCTCATAAACACAACAAATAGGCTATATTTGTGATGATTTTGTGTACAATCAACAAACCAACCTTTTTTCCATTTGGAAAATTACAGTTATTAATAGTTCTTATAAAATATGCATTTTTAAAATAGCCTAATCTATGAATCAAACAAATACAGACACTCAAGACATAATCTTTAAAATAATGACTTCTATTAAAATTGTTGACAGAGGTTTGTGATATAAGAATAACAGCGGAGCATTATTAAATGCATATTTTTCATGGAGCAATCGATTTGAGATAGCCTGCTACTTTTAGAACCTATGCTGGTTCTTAAAAAGGATTCAGTCAGTGTAATCGTTTTGTAATCTAAATTTGTCATATAAGTGAAAAATATCTAGGGCACGATTATTTATTTTATTCTTTTTGATTAATTCTTTTTTTTCTATGCTGTTGGAAACACTGCAGCTGTCTAAAGATGTTCTTTTGGTAATATGTTCGCATGTTTAAATAAATCAGTATTTTAAAGTGCTATATTTAATGTGTCAGACACAAAATAGACACATCAATTATTATTTTTTGAAATTAAATAATAATTTAATATTAATCTGACCAGTTAAAGGTTAATATTTGGTTAACGAGCAGCGGTTGTCGGTTGTCAAAATTAACCAAAATGAGCATCCCTTCTCGCCACACATTTTTGACTGACTTTAACTGATTAGGCTAATCATTCTGCCTAAAGCAGGACAATGGGAAATTAGATGAAAATTATAAAATATGTAGTTTAGAAATACAACATTCTTATATTTTTTGAGGGACAAATATTGCAAACATTAGACCAGAAAGTAGCAGGACTGTTTTGTTTAAAATGTATTTATACACTCAAAGAAAATATTTTTTGCTGCTCGTAGAAATTTAAAATGAGCTGAAACAACACAATTCTTGGGATTTTTTTATTTTGGGCCACCTTTTTTATTTTCAATCCACTTAATCACTAAAAATGTACTTAATTGATTTGTATTGGGGGTTGATGCGGTGGCGCAGTGGGTAGCACGTTCGCCTCACAGCAAGAAGGTCACTGGTTCAAACTTCGGCTGGGTCAGTTGGCGTTTCTGTGTGGAGTTTGCATGTTCTTCCAGCATTAGCGTGGGTTTCCTCTGGGTGCTTCGGTTTTCCCTCACAAGTGTGGTACAGGTGAATTGGGTATGCTAAAATTGACCGTATTGAATGAGTGTGTATGTGTTTCCCAGAGATGGGTTGCAGCTGGAAGGGCATTCGATGCGTAAAACATATGCTGGATAATTTGGCGATTCATTCCTCTGTGGCAGGGGCTAAGAATGAAAATGAAAATGAAATGATGATTTGGATTGGGCCAACACAAATGAATTATGTGGAGCTCAACAAAACTGTCACTGAACTTTTGATTGTTTTTGGAGAAGGTATCTTTTGTTTTATGATTGCTCTGCCCTCAAATATGACTGGACATTTGAGAGGTCATATTATTTTGATTACAATACACCACAGCTTTGGCCAACACATAGTTTTGCTGGCAAAATATATATCGAGGAGCTACAAGCCCTGGACCTTAGGTGACCCACATTAGTGTCCCACTTTAGGGCAATTCACCCTATGTTTTGTTTACTTCAGGTTTGATAAGTTAATGGTATTGATCTTGAAATAAATTGTAAGTCAAGTATTGGCATCAAATACCTTCCATTTACAAGAAAATAACAAACATTAATCGTGCCTGTTTCCACCATGAGGGCAATGATTAAGACATTCCAGTCAACTGGAAGTGTAATCAATCATTTAGGCAGAGAATGTGGGTACATTTTGTTCACATACTGTTAGGAGGGTGAATTCAAGAGTCTGGAAATCAAAGCTGCAGAATTGCAGAAGTTAGTTAGGTTTTCCTGTCAGGAATTCTCCATAACTATAATCCAATGTTTCCTACATCGCAAATTGTTTGAAAGGATTTCAAGAAAAAAAGCCTCTACTCTCATCCGAAAACAAACTCAAGCATCTTTAGTTTTTTTTCATTGCTTGTATTTACCAATGCTGTTCACTTTAGTGAAGGCCGCTGTACAAGTAACCAAAAAGTTCTGCGAGTCAGTATATCTCTCTATGAATTTGGCCACATAACAACTTTAAGTTGTTTTGGTCCACTTCCTTTGTGAAATGGCCGAGGCATATATCCAGTAAATGGCTTGTACCTTGAGGAAGTAGGTCACCACTGTAAATATGCCAGCAGTAGCGGCTCCAACCGTTGTAGTTGTATTGATCATCCAGCCGCGGCCTCTGGAGATCCAGCTCAAAGGTTTTGTTTTCCCTCACTAAATAAGAGAATGGAATTGTGCAGCACTGATGCACTACTTACAGTTCCTTCTGGGTCTAGTCTTAGAAAAAGCTGAAAATGTCTCTGAACTGCCGTTTTCTTCTCGTCATTACTGGATGGGCACACTGGCCTGAATGTCTGTCTGTGAGCAATGATTGACTGGTAATCTTAGTGTTCTTTCTATTCCGGGAAGTCTTTGTACAGTTCCTTCATTCTGATGGCACTGAAATCGCACAAGAATGCTATGGTGACCTTTCAGGATTTTGTAATAACTATTAAGATTGAAGTGTATGATGGAGAGTCTTTAACCTTTTGTCTGAGCTTTGGCTTTAGTCTTGAACTTATGTTTAGTGTTGTATTTTTGTCAATTAAAAAAATGTCATAATAATAGATTAATGCATTCATATATTCAAAATTCTTATGAAAAGTTAACTTTTTAATAGGGGTGTAATGAGACACTCCACAAGACGAGACCAGACACGAGAATGAGACGGGACGAGATTTTTACACTACTATTTTAAGAAATCTTCAATAATTAAATATATATGGATGGAAAATTGTTTTTTATTCAACTAAATTAAATAAAATCACAACATACAAAACTGTTTAGGTTTAACTTCTATTTTAATGAATTCCATGCAGTAAAGGACATGCAAACACTGCAAAATATTTTGCTTGTATATAAATGGAAAATAATCTTTTTATAGTGTATATAATTAATATATAAGCAAAACATTTGCTAGTATGAATGAAAAATAAATTTTTATTCAACTAAAAAAAATCACAAAATGCAAAAATGAATTAGGTGTTTTTTGAAAGAATGGTAGTTTAGTACTATTTTAATGAATTCTATGCAGTAAAGGATATGCAAACAATGCTAAATATTTTGCTTTAAACTACTGACTGGCTTTTCCCCTGTAGAAATTGAACTCCTTTTCACAAAGTGAACTTAAAATAAATGTGATTTTTGGTATTTAATTTTTTGTTTTAATTTTTCATCCGTTTCAATTTCATTCAGCAACATTTCATAGCCCTATGATTAACTCGCTACTGGATGAGAGGGTGAATTAAGGACTGGTAGAAGAGAATTGTTTTAACTGTGTTTTTATGGACTTTGAACTTTTGGCTTTACATCGCATCCGGTGAGCGACTCCCTTCAGATTCATCAACACGCATGATCACATTCATCCTTAAACTAAGCATTCTAAAGTATGGATACAATTATTATTTTTTTTTTATTACCTTAAAGGACCACAGACACTCACGTCATAAAATGTGGAGGCTTTTTCTTTCCATTCAGCGTACAGTATCAAATTCCATTAAAACAACACTCTTCCACCAGTCCTTACTTCATATTCTCTTCCAATACCTCAGATTGTCATGGGGCATGAACAATATGTTCCTGAATGAAAGTGAAACTGACAAACTGCAGTTAAAGTCGAAAAATTTTAAATTAAACACCTAAATTACATGAAACTCCAGAGGAAATGTGGAAAGCATGGTGACGCAATGACGTCAATCAATCTACAGTATGTGCTATAACATGTAAAACAGAAACATAAAAGGAACATTTAAAAAGCAACTCATGTAAACACCTTAATCATATTGTTGTCTTATTAAATGTAGTCACAAGCCCCAACCTTAGAAAAAAGGTGTTCCCTGTTTTTGATGACAGCCTTTCCACAGGTTAGTAATAAGTTAATCTAATATTAATTGCATAATGCAAATCTTAAATTCATGCTAACAAGCAAATAAAAGAAATATATTAATGCAATTCAATTCAGATATATAAAATATGAATTGATACTTTAAACTTTAATTATATTGTTCATTTAAAATGATTAAAATTTTTTTAGACTCATCCACCATAATTGTGTGGCTTAAAAGTATCAGTTCAGACACTGCACTGGTACCATTTTAAAAGTATATGTTTAGCACTGGTATCGAAATAACCGCAAGTGATATCCAACCCTACTCCTCACACGATATCTCGTCACACCCCAACTTTTCAATAAACATATTTTTCCATACTTTATTTCCATGCTTCACTTCTCAAAATATCTACAGTTAATGAAAATATATTCTGTGTACATAAACATTGAAGCTGATTTCCACCTTACTTGTGAAAAAGTTTGCAAGTAAGGGATAAAGTACATCCACAAAAAGCACAGCATGACAGACAAGCAGATACATATGAATGTGGATGTAATGTGGATGATTCGAAGTTCCAAGATGAGCCTGTGTTCTTAAGAGGTTGTTAACTGGAAATAACATATCTTGGAATGTATGTAAACAGCCACATCCATATCACCCTGCAGCTCAAGACCGGTTACTCACTGAAGCTAAGCAGGGCTGAGCCTGGTTAGTACCTGGATGGGAGACCACATGGGAAAACTAGGTTGTTGTTGGAAGTGGTGTTAGTGAGGCCAGCAGGGGACTCAACCTGTGATCTGTGTGGGTCCTAATGCCCCAGTAAAGTAAAGGGGACACTATACTGTCAGTGAGCGGCATCTTATTGATGAGATGTTAAACCAAGGTCCTGACTCTCTGTGGTCATTAAAATCCCATGGCACTTCTGGTAAAGAGTAGGGGTGGAACCCCGGTGTCCTGGCCAAATTACCTCCATTGGCCCTTGCCCATGATGGCATCCCAATCATCCCCATCCTCTGAATTGACTCTATACTGTCACTCCACTCCGCCAATAGTTGGTGTATGGTGATCGCACTGGCACCGTTGTCCTGTGGCTGCCGTCGCATCATCCAAGTAGATGCTGCACACTGGTGGGGGTGTGGAGAGACCCCCATCATGATTGTGAAGCGCTTTGGGTGTATGGCCATACACAATAAATGCGCTATATAAATACACATTACATTACATTAACATGTTTGTAATAAACACACTATATAAATGACATTTATGATTAGCAATGTGAGCAAAATGTGTTTGCGTGAGCTTGTCTAAATCTATATTTACATTGATATCACTACAAACCCAGCCTTCAAGTTAATATGCGCTACATAAGGCACACTTGAAAAAGATTGGCTTATGTGTTTGCAAAAAAACGAAATACATTGTCCTCCTTCTTCTTAACTGGCATAGAATGTGTTGCCTACATGTTTCCAATGGACTTTCAGTTTTGGCTGAATCAGCTAAAAATGTTTTTTTTTGTTCTGTCTGTCTCCCTCGTCTCCCTCAGCACTTTGTACAAAATGTGTCTTTTGGACTTAATTCAGAACTGATGGTCAGAACCGAAAGTCTGCTTTGGAGCTTTCAATCAGAATGATTGTGTGCTATAGGCCTTCTGCTCAGATATCTCTCCAGCTGGCATCGGGAAAGGGGTGCATGTGGCCCAGTTAAACCCCAGGCTTTTGGTGCGGCCACAGAATGATAAGGCCGAGCCAGTAACAAGCCCTCAAACCTCTTGGCCCGAACTCCAATTACACTGGAACCCAGCTATAAGTGCTCAGCATGGACATGAAAGCCAGTTTAGCGGGGTATAATTTCACCGCAGCCATCAAGACTGCCCCAGGCTTCTGTTGGGGTCATATTTATGACTTGTTCAATGAAAAGCGACCAAAGAAAATATACACGGCTTCATGGATTCCCTGTTCGACTGTCGGCACATTCATGTACACTTTTCAAGAATATCACCCTCTTTTGAAACACAACTAAAGTATTTCAATCAATTCCTGAGCAAAGACAAGGTTTTTTTTTTATATATAAAGGACGTGCAATTTTCAATGACAAAGCTGGAGAAGGCGATCAAAGTACCTTCTGGGATCTAGGATTATAGCTGTTCGGAAAAAAGCTTGCCAAGCTGAAATCTCGCTAATTATTAATTACATACCCAAGCACTTGGCTCTGGGGCACGGCATATTTTCTGGAAATATGTTGTTCTCGGAAGGCAAAATACAGCATTTTACCCTACTAAGTAGTGACAGGCGCTGATACTGCCATCTTATGTTCAGCAAACAGCCTGATAAGGGCTTTCGGATTGTAAAAGACTGTCAGGCAGATAAAATGCACAATGCAAATGCACACAATGCAAATGCGCTCTGGAGTGTAATTGCTGTCTCATAGTCTGAGCCTCTGTTAAGAGGTTATTAACTCAAAATAATCAGCTGAAACCATTGACCTCATACAGTAGCACTTTACAGTGATTAGCAGACTTATCTAACAGCTACTTTGGAAATATTTAGGACTAAATGTAATTACCTCTGGTGTGTGAGGGATTTAAATTTTTTTTCATTGATATAGTAGTAAATATTATTTATACTAAGTGATTGTTGGCTTTAAAAGACAAGTGCTCAACCTTTGGGGTCATGATCTCATATAGTGTTGCCAGATATTCACAATTACAGTATCTATGAATTAGCCTCCCACTGTAAAACCCAACAGTCAACTTTATCAACTGAAATGAGTGTAGTTAACTCAAAATTTACTGAAGGTTCATTTCTACTCATTTGAAAAGAGTTTTGAAGTCAGTGTTGAAGGTAATTTGTTAATTAAATACCTCATTACTTCAACTTAAATGGACTACGTTCACAGTACTCATATAGATTAGTTTTATAACTCAGATGGTTTGTAGCAATAGAGTTCTCTTCATTTATTGGGTTTCACTGTGCTCAAATTGCTTTGTTTACTCAAATGGATTAAGTTGACAGTACTCATTAGGAATAGTTTTTGCACTTAAATGGTTTGTTGCAATCAGTTTCCTTCAATGTTTTGAGTTACCTTAACTTATTGGGTTTTACAGTGTGTTTATAGCATAATTTTATAGTTGTTTTCAAGTCCTATGACATGTGGAATATGTAAAGCATCAATTATTTTTTATAAAAAAATCAAAAGCTCAAAATAAAAATAATGTTTAAAAAGACATTTTTAGATTTAAAGGAAGTATATTATTGTGTTCTGCTTTGTTAAATGGTGTTTTTTCCTTATAAACTTCTAGTTAGGATGAATTGAAGGTCATTGGAAAACTTTAAACTTGGTTCATGGATCATTTACTATATTAACAGCGCAGTGTAGTTAATCCCGGGTATTCGTGGAATGAAATAGGCTGTTAATATCACTGAGTCAGTATGTGGCCAATAACTGATTGCTGCTTAGGGTTTTTATGGAGACATAATGGATACATTTTTAAACAGCGTTTATTTGAAAAAGAAATCCACCATGGAGTGATTTGTAACATAATAGTAATGCACTGAACTTCATTTTAATTGTTTTTTTTTTTTTTTTGATTGCTGTTTTTAGTTTTTAATGCAGTAGACAGGAAAGGATAAAAATATGACTACATGAGCAAGATGTTTATTTGCCCTGTTACAGGCCTAGTTTATCTGCAGCCATTTAACATCAGAGTCAAACACTGCATTTTTATCACAATCTGTGAACTTGCTCTGTCTGGTGTAGTATTTAGTTTTTTTTCAGGCTCTGTTTCCAGCATCTCTGTTAATGTTGGATATACAGACTCATTTTTCAGCACACGTTATATTTTGGAAAATGATTTTGTGCGCAACTCTGGAACAGAAATCAGTCAATGAATAGAAATCGGCAAATCAGTTGGAGCCCGTACATTATAATCATCATTACTGTCAGTTTTGATTAATTTAATTCATCTGTGTTAATTATATACAGTACATATACATATCTTTCTCTATCGTCAATTGATGAAGTTTGTTCCTCGCCACTGTCGCCACTGGCTTGCTTGGTTTTGGGACTTGTGGAGCTGCGCAACAATGGATTTGATCTTCAGTGTTTGGACTTTCAGCAGTGAAAATTAACACACACTGAACTTTTAAAACTGGACTGACACAGTTTCAATTTACTAGAACTTCTATGTTAAGCTGCTTTGACACAATCTACATTGTAAAAGCGATATAGAAATAAATACGAAATGAATTCAATTGAATACATATGTGATGCCCTAGCCTATAGGCTGTGTATGCGTGTATGTGTATGACTGTTTCAGGTGCAGTTTGGAGGCAATGTAATTCGTACACAGATGCCAGTGGTTTAGATGCAAATGTAGCTATGGGTGTTTCTCAATTCCTAGAATGCAGAGAACAGACTTGTGCTCTCATGGAGAGCAGTCCTGCCAAGTTACCTCAGAAGAACAAACTCAGAAGACTGCAAGAACACAGAATGCATCCTTTGATAAATGAGATGCTGTTTCTTCCTGATGAAAATGATTTAAACATTATTATTATAACATTATTACAACATTTATACAACTGCTTTCTTTTTTTTTTCCTTTTTAATATATATGACATGCACAAAAGCCTTAAAGGGCTCGACAATAAGTTTAGCTCAGGGTATGGCTGCGACTGTTTGTCAAAAGTGTGCAGGTGCTTTCACACCTAGAAGTTTGTTTCTGAACCTGTCTCGTTTCCCTAGTTAGCACGGTTTGTTGGGCATATGTGAATCCTGCAATTGCGCTCGGATCCGCGGCAAATCAATCTGTTCCATGAGGTGGTCTTGGCTCGATTTCAACGAACTCTGGAGTGGATCGATTGTAGTGAGAAAGCAAAACGATCCAATGAACTAGCGAACCAGGCTATATCACAATGTATTATGGTTGTGTAATAGTCATAGGCTATATACGCCTATATGAAGAGAGAATTATGAGTGGGACGATAATATGTCATCCCGACCGGTAAATGTGCATTTCATGTCGAATATGAAAGTAAAAGCATGCTGAAATTTTACAGAGAGCTGTGAAAATGTTGGCAGGGCAAAGTAAAATCTGAACCACTAGCCCGCATACCTGCCAATATTTGTCTCTGAGGGGGGTGGGGGGTGGGGTGTCTAGGTGTCTGTACTATGCACTGGGTTTCGTGCAGCCGCTGCGATCGGATATTTTTCCAAAGTCGGCGATCCGGGGTTGTTTTATATTGTACCAAAAAGCTGAGGACCGGAATTACGGGAGTTTTCTAGGTGTCTGTACTATCTGTACTGTGCACCGGGTTTCGGGCAGCTGCTGCGAACGGATATTATACCAAAGTCAGCGATCCGGGGGTGTTATATATTGTACCAAAAAGCTGAAAAACGGAATTACGGGAGTTTTCCGGGAGAAATAACAAAACGGGAGATGGGTCTGAAATAGTAGAAAAAATCCTTAGCGTTGAATCCTGCCTTACAAAGATACTTTGCACAATAAATTTTAATATGAATTTCACCAAATAAATAAACTGTCACATTTAGGAAAACACCTGAGGTAAAAAAGTTATATCTTTGAACTTTTATAATATGAAGGTATAAACATGCTTTCCACTTCCTTTATTTAGCTGCAATGACTTCTGGGACTTCTAGAGCAAGTACTGCGCTCAAGTTTGCATTTGATGCATCCTCGATATCAAGAACACATCCAGGTCTTTCATTCATCCTCTATTCTTGTGGTCTTGAGTTTTAAAACTGAACTTGTTCGGTTGATGATGAGACGAGAACACATGATGTTACACGAGTACACAAGATCACTTAAGAATGCATATTGAGAAACAGCCACAGTTTGGTGTGGACTGGTTCTGAGCGAACGCCTTGACATGGAGCTTGTTTGGCTGCATTGACCATCCCACCTGGCTCTGAATCTTCTTTTTATTTATTTTATATTACTTAGAATTTTGTTATGTCAAAATAAATGGCTTTTTGTCCGCTATGGTTGCGTCTGGTCCTCGTTTTTGTTGCAGTTTAATACAGTAGCCGGCTGTAACAACGTATAATATATTTTACATGATCAACATAAAAACTGCATGTATGATTACAGATGTAGAGATGCAGTGTACTCAGTGAACTGGTATCCTCTCTGCAAACACAAAATGCTTTTTTAAACCCTTTTTTTATATACAGGTATATACCTGCTATTGGCCTTGAAGTATAAAGTGAAAAGGGAATGGCAGATTGAAAGGTGTTTCAAAAGCAGTGAGAGGAAACAGCACAATTTCACAGCAGTTTGCTTCCGTCCTGGAATAGAACATTGAGAAGAGAGATTGCAAGAATAAAGATAAATGCTTTCATATTGCTAAACTATCCAAACATAGAGCAGAAAGCGTTATCAAATTCTTTTGAGGGGCTAGCCGGCTGATCTTTTCCATTTCTAGCCATCACTTTGCTTCTCTGAGAGCAGAGTTGTTTTCAGCTGTGCTATTGATAGGCCTGGTTTCATGGCACCCTCAGCAGGACTTGGCAGAAGTGTGTGTGCCCAGCTCTAGGGCGGTGCTTCCGGCTGCTGCTCATTACCTATGGAGGTAGTGGTGTGAGATTGCCTTCCCCTCGGGTTGGCCCAGCTTCAGTGGTTTCACATGAAAGCCCCGGTTTGACTGCGGGTGATGGCAGCTGGGAGCCGCAAACAAAAGGATCCTTTCTGTCTTCGCTCTGTCTCTCTCAGCTGGCCCTTTTATTGCCAGGGCTTTAGTCCGTTTGGATGTCAAATCTGTTACATGGGTAGTGAGAAAGATGGAATCCGGTTGCCTGGGTTGAGCAGGGCACAAATGGGAAAACTTTGTCTGCAAACTCAGAGCTACAAATCCCAGAGCTCCCAGAATGCCAACCCAGGCCCATTCTAAAAACTTAGTCCCGTGGACGTTTCTAGAGACCGCGAAATAGGTCTCGGGAGGTACGTATTTTTGCAGCTTTTGTTTTCGCAAATCCACGAGAGGCTGCTGCGTGCGCTTTTTCGCGTCTCAAATTTATCTTGCGAGTGCCGTTCCCGCCTGCTGTTCTTGCATAAACCCACCAGAGGCTGCTGTCGACCGACTGTCTGTCTGACTGACTGAACGACTGAACGAACGAGGGACTGGCCGGCCGACCAATCGGCTGACCCACCCTCCTCCTTCCCTAAACCCAATCAATTTTAGCGATTGACCCGCCCACCCGCTCACTTCCCTAAACCCAAAGCTGTCTAGAAAAAGAAAAGCCCTCGTCTGATTTTTACCACGTTTTCAGATTTTACCACGTTCTCGCCCTGTTATTTACTTGTTCATTTTATTTTTTGGATTCTGTTTTTGTCTTACCTGATTTCTGGAACCGCTCTTCCCTGGACTCGAACCCAGAGCTAGCGGGACAAACTGGTTGTTGCGGGAAAAACCCCCACACGGAGGTGAGCGGTCAGCTGGTAAGCACGAAAAGGAATAGCATCATACTGCCCCGTAGCCTTCGTTTAAACAAAAAATAAAATGAAATGCAAGCCATATGTACCTCTGGCTACATAATTTGCCGTCTCCAGAAACATCTACGGGGCTACGTTTTCAGAATGAGCCTGTGTTGCAGAATGCACCTGACATCCAGCGCGTTTGGCTAGGTAAAGGGTTAATTAACGAAGCGATTTAAATTCTGTCATCATCTAATCAACTTTTATTCTTCTTAAGAACACAATGGAAGATCATTTTATCAAATCTGAGAGATTTCAGTCCATTCACTGAAAGTCTGTTTACCCAAAACCCATTCAGTGAATAAAGTCTTCACTCTTCTGAAAAGACACTTTTACTTTATAGTAGGGCTGTGCGATAAAATCGATATAGGTATTTATTAGCTGTACACCTATTAAAAAAGTTCAGTATGAGGTTTCGATATGAAGCACTGTAGTTTTATTAAAATGTGGCTACTGAGCGCGCACCTTGAAAGCAATGCCAATAAGCTTACAGTGTAAGTTTGTCATTTCCAGTGGAGGCGCATGACTTGCACGATGCGCACATGGTGTGCAAGCAGTGCACACGTGAACTGTGTACAATTTCCAGGTACACCTAGTTAAAAAACATCTGAACTTTTCTAAATGCCCTGAGCGCACCACGATTCATGTAAGTAGAACGAACCAATCTGCTTCACGCTTTGTATGGAATATACACATTTCAGTAATAACGGTAGACTAATTACCTCAGACAAACACAGCCACCCAAACACTGCAGTGCTTTTTACTTTTCTCCATAAATGTATCAGAGCTGCAGCAATGATTTGTCCATTTGTCATCCTCTGAGAAAACGGTTGATGGTTGCCTAGTTACGTGAAACGCCTGGGGAGCCCGAGCGTAAAGCGCATAAAAAATGGTGAAGGAAACCACTTGTCACTTCAGTCAGAATAACAATACACATGAAAATGAGTGCCGTATAGCAGCAGTGAGGAGATTGTAAATAAAAAGGGATGCAAGGATGTCACCAGAGTGGCTTTTTGGCTTCTTTTCTTGTGTGTCCCAGCCACTAGCACCCCATCTGAAAGCTTTTTTAGCATAGTGGGTAATATAATCATCAAACTTCACAATTTGTGATGTTGCAATATGCATTTGAATAATGATGGTTGGTTCCTTTAATTCAAAGCTCAAATCTGATTATCATAATTTGTTTTTGTTTACAGAGTTTACTGCATCATTATTATTCACACCTTACAGATGTTGACCTACCTTTACCATTGCACACACTTTACAACATTGTATTTATCAAGTTTAAGAGTCTCGTTAACACTTATGTTTATTTTATTATAAAGAGATGAGATATTTTGTTTAAATATTTTTGTTTTTGACTATTACAACTATTTGTCTTGGTAATGTTGGTAAATGAAAATAAAATGGTTAAATAAATTTTTTTAAAAGCCTAGTATTCCTAAATATATTGTTAAAAAATATTCAATAATTATCGATACTGAATGATATGAAACATGATATCGTCCAACCCTACAGTACTTTATAGAATCTGTAGATTTATTTTTTGTTTTTATTTGCATGTAAACATTGATCAGCGAACACAAACAGAAGCTCAACTATACTTACATAATGCGTGAAAACAAACCTGGTTGGTTTTTGATGCTTAAATGTGCCATGTGACACAGGAATGAACCTCATTGGTTCTTATGTATCAAGCAAGCATGCTTAAGCTTTCATGATCAAATATGAATTCTGTAATTATTTGCAGATGACAAATAATTTGAACTTAATTAGATTTGAACTTAAAACTTCAGTATATCACACTATTTTCTGGTAGACAAAAATTCGGAGAGACAAAAACTCCTGTATCTTCAGCAAAAAAAATATATTTTTCAATTTATTATTATTTTATATACAAAAGTGTGGTAGTAATCTGGATAACACACACAAAACTATCACATGGTATTGTAGTACATGTATTCACTGCACAGACCGATTGTAGTTATTATTAATATTATTAATAATACTGTAATTAGGAAAACTAATTCTTATCTTAGAGAGATTTTTTTTTTTACCAGTTTATGACAATTTACAGTATAGATATCTCCTATGCCTAGTGACTGATCAATCTAAGCAAAAGGTTATAAGGTCCATCTACCACCTCTCTCTGTTTGGAATATCTCTTTTAGCTGCCTTCAAGTCTCAGCTTGAAACTTATTTGTTTATAATGCGCTTTCTATGAAATGTATTTTTATTTCTTTGAATGTTCTTCAGTGTATCTTTTTTTAAGTGGCCTTAGGTTTGTGGAGTAGTGATTTATTTTTCCTCTTCTTCGGTCATTAAATATGAATCCTGCTCTTAAAACTGCCCTACTCGTCACAAAGATATTTTGAAAAATTTCTCAGTAAAGGTTGATGGGTCCAGTATTGTTTAGTCCCCAGTGTTTTTCAAAAATATCCTCTGTTGTGCCTTGCAGGAAAAAAAAGAATAAAAGTCAAACATGAGGGCGAGAAAGCAACACTGAGTAGACTTGTTTTGCTTTACAGACTTGGATTTAATTGGTTATTCATTTAGTGTGTTAATTGTGGGATCCAGCCGGTGCTTTTTAAGAGATGCACAAATGTTTGTGTGCATCTGTTCCTTGATTCAATATTCATGTTCAACCTGCCATCGAAGTCAAGGCTGATAAATTTATTTGCTCTCTTCTACTTTAATCCATTAGGTCTTTTTCACACCATAGACAGAAGCAATGCATTTTTAGTTTGCCGCCTGCACAAACAGGTTCCAATTTTCACACTGCCTGCATAAATGCACTGCTTATGTAGGCAGAAACACTGTCAGTATTAAAGCACAATGTGATGTTGTTGCAGTTAAGCTGCCCTAGACTGTTCATTTATACCACTGAGCCAGAGTCATATTTCTATTTTCACCGCTGACTAACATTGCTGTTCAAAATTCTTTGCACATCTTTCTAGACCTGGTTTATGTGTCTTTCTGTGGTGAATGGCTTGTACGTCTCTCTTTTTAAATTATAGTTATACTGTACGAAGCCATACCTGCTTGTTGCTTGAAAACAAAACTTGTTTGTTATTGCAAAAGCTCAAATGTGCATGCGACATGCAAGAATGAACCTCATTTGTTCTTACGCTTTCATAACCAAATATGAATCCTGTAGAGATTAGTATCATGATAGGGATAGGGGACATGGACTTAAAGGGATATATCACGCAAATAAGAATATTCTGTCATCATTTACACACCCTTTACTTGTTTTAAACCTTGAGTTTCTTTGTTCTCAAGTCATATTTTTATTTTCAACATTGATAAAAATTGCTGTTCAGCATTCTTTACACCAGTGTTTTAGTCAACAAAAATAACTTGACTCAAACAGAAAGTTGAAGGGTCTACTGCGCCAGTAACGTGACTGAATGTGCACACTTCGATCTGCTCATCTAGTCAATGCAGCAGATTATAACAAAAGATATTGTAGTTTCGATCATTTTGACTATATTTTAGTCATGTCTATTTTGTCATCAATATTGTGCTGATCTTTCAGTATTAATGCAGGGCTCGCAAATTTTTTTAATTCCTGAAAATCCCCCCAAATAAAAAAAAAGTAATGGCATTTGTTATAGACTATATGTTTATTTTAAGAATAACTAAAATATTATTTAACATTATACAGTTATATATACAGTTAGGTCCATAAATATTTGGACATCGACACAATTCTAACATTTTTGGCTGTATCCACCAACACAATAGATTTGCTTTAGAAGATGTGCTTTTACTGCAGACTGTCAGCTTTAATTTGAGGGTATTTATATCCAAATCAGGTGAATGCTGTAGGAATTACAACAGTTTGCATATGTGCCTCCCACTTGTTAAGGCACCAAAAGTAATAGACAACTGGCTTCTAAGCTGTTCATTGGCCAGGTGTGTGTTATTCCCTTGTTATCCCAGTTACAATGAGCAGATAACATGTCCAGAGTTCATTTCAAGTGTGCTATTTACATTTGGTATCTGTTATTGTCAACTCTCAAAATGAGATCCAAAGAGCTGTCACTATCAGTCAAGCAAGCCATCATTAGGCTGAAAAAACAAAACAAACCCATCAGAGAGATAGCAAAAGATAGCAGATATAGCAGTTGTTTTGGCGTGTCAACAATCAAGAAAAGACTACACCAGAGTGAATACAGAGGGTTCACCACAAGGTGTAAACCATTGGTGAGCCTCTAAAACAGGAAGGCCAGATTAGAGTTCTAAAAAAGCCTTCACAGTGCTGGAACAACATCCTATGGACAGATGAGATCAAGATCAACTTGTACCAGAGTTATGGGAAGAGAAGAGTATGGAAAAGGCAAGGAAATGCTCATGATCCTAAGCAGTGCAGCATGGTGGTAGTAGTGACATGGCGTGGGCATGTTTGGCTGTCAATGGAACTGGTTATCTTGTATTCATTGATGATGTGACTGCTGACAAAAGCAGCAAGATGAATTGTGAAGTGTTTCAGGCATTATTTTCTGCTCATATTAAGCCAAATGCTTTTGAACTCATTGGCACGCTTCACAGTGCAGATGGAGAATGTCCCAAAGCATACTGCAAAAGCAACCAAAGACTTTTGAAGAGAAAGTAGTGGAATGTTATGCAATGGCCAAGTCAATCCCCTGAACTGAATCCGATTAAGCATGCATTTCACTTGCTGAAGACAAAACTGAAGGGAAAATGCCTCAAAAACAAGCAGGAATTGAAGACAGTTGATATAGAGGCCTGGCAGAGCACCAGGAATGAAACCCAGCGTTTGGTGATGTCTATGCATTCCAGACTTCAGACTGTAATTGACTGAAAAGGATTTGCAACCAAGTATTAAAAAGTGAAAGTTTGATTTATGATTATTATTCTGTCCAATTACTTTTGGACCCTTAAAAAGTGGGAGACACATATGCAAACTGTTGTAATTCCTACATCGTTCACCTGATTTGGATGTGAATACCCTCACATTAAAGCTGATCGTCTGCAGTTAAAACACACATTGTTTGTTTCATTTCAAATTCATTGTGTTGGTGTATAGAGCCAAAAGTTTTAGAATTGTGTCGATGTCCAAATATTTATGGACCTAACTGTAAGGCTACTAAAAAACAATTTGTATGAAAAAAAATTTGAATGATTTTAGTTCTGAGCTGCATCACAGAAGACGCTTACATACAGATTATCTGCTGCCGCATCAGCAGCACAACACATACATGATTATCACATTTTTGAGTGAATGTAAAGGCATTGAAATATATTTTTACTCCCACTAACTCGCCGGACAGCGTGTCGATTTTGTCGGGTTTGGGTAGCCAGACTGGAAAAAGCAAAGCCCAGGGATGTTGGGCTACTGGATTTTGCGAGCCCTGGAGTGGATCAGAGCTTGCACATATAGTTTTTAGTCACATTACTAATGCAGAGGAGCTGTCAAGTTTCTGTTTGTGTCAAGGCTTCTTAGATCTTGTGTATTGTTCAAGTTGTCCACCCTTTCATTATGTTCATGGCTCTTTTTGACCCATTGATTTCATTGTAATGACATTTTTTTAACACCATATAATCATGCATTCTTCATTGTTGATGGTTTTCCCTGTTGGGAAGAGGTCAAATTTGAAATTTTTGCTCTTGATCATTAGTTGCCACCATTAAGCCGGCAGATATATGTGCAAAAACGTTTCTGGCTTTTATATGGAGTTATATGGTATATAACAGCAAATTATAGTGTGTGTGTGTGTGTGTGTGCCTAAATACACTTACAATGTTTACTATGTAATGAGAGCAATGTAACTAAGCAAAGGTCTTTCTCACACACACACTATACTCCATATAACTTCATAAAAAAGCCAGAAACTAAGCTTTTTTTCACTGCAACTGATGACCAACAGCACAAATTACTAATTGTACCTCTTCCCAACATGGAAAACCACCAACAGTAAAGAATGTATGATTATATGGTGTCATATCTTTGCAATAATAAAAAAAAATCATTATAATGGAAGTCAATGGGACAAAAACAGCCACGAACATAACTAAAGGCTAGTAAATTTGCAGAGAGTGTATTGTTGAGTTTTTAAAAAGTATTTTCCCATAATATATGACAAAATAGGATTTGTAACCAAAAATCATTCCATTTGCTGAAACACAGAGGCAGTTGTGACCAAAAAAAGATCCAAAATCACCCCGGAGTGGATGAAAACATCCCCAACAGTACTCAAGGGTTAATATATAGAGAGCTCCTACTTCTTTTTTTACATTATAATTATAGGAATATATAAATAAATATATAATTACATTTTTTCTGCATGATCATTAGTCAGGACAACAGAAAATGAGTCATCATTAATGGTTTCCACCAACTTTCCCTAAACCTACAACTACTTGATGATCCCTACAACCAGTCAGTGCTATTGCGCTTATCTTTCAGCCTCAGAAATGTTGCTGAGTGGACTTACGCTATGTAAGAGGGCGCTTGGCAGGACCTGAAAAGGATGTTTTTTTGTGTGTTGAACAAAGGATGTGGTCTACGTGAAGTGAGTCCTATGATTCACTTTGAGGAGAAAGCGAATATGGCACCTTTTCATTACAGAAATAGTGCTGGTGGTTAAGTGAGATGTGCTTGGATGATTGACATCGACTGACGCTTTATGGCTGCTTCTGTGAGTAATGGCTGCAGAATACTGTCATGTCATAATATATAGTCAGCCCTGTCCTTTCACAGTTTATTTTGCTGTAATGACCAGCTGACTGCACATTGTCCTGCTGTTATACAACCACTCAACCGTATAAATAAATATGTAGACATTAAATCATAAGTATATACTGTAGTATACCTCGCTTGGAATTAATGTTTTTTTTTCTTATTTAGACATTTTTTCGAGACCCCATTTTTTAACATAAGAACCATTTTCCCACTTTTTGTTGGCATTAGAGTAATGCAGAAATTAATATTTTACTACAGATTTATATTTTATTTGATTATGTTTTTTAATAACGTTGCAGGTACAGTAAAAACATTCTTGCTTCATCTAGCCAACTCAGTTTAGTGCATAGGTTTCATTATGAAGATAAGAGTTTACATTTTCATCTGAGCAGCATTTTGCCCCTTCATTGTTCCCATGTGTATGTGTATGTTTCACAATACAAATACTTTTATTCATTTTATTTCATCTCCATGAAGTAGCTATGCAGCTACTTTTAATGTATGTGATCACCAGGGGTTTCTATATATGGCTATGTTCACACAGAGAAAGAATATAGTTGTGGAGTAGGCTTGCTGCTGTAATTGGTGTTACCAGTATAACTTATGTGCTGTTTGGCCATACTTGATTACATAACTTGACCACAGTGACATATGCCTGTTTTTTTTCAGAAATAGCAAGCTGTGGAGTCTGAGCGTCCTTGACTTTCTGGTTAAAATTGGGGTTGCAAGTAATTGTAACACTAAGGGACCTATCATACACTAGACGTGCGTGGTGTGATTTGTTGCTATTTTCAGACCAGCGCAACTCTAATTTTCACGTTTTGCGCCACATTGTTTAAATAGCATATCCATTTGCATCACTTTGTGGACTCATGGATGTGTCGGTCTAAAAGGGAGGTATGTTAAGGTGCATTGCTGGCGCATTGCTATTTTGAGGAGCTGAAGTAGACTGTGCCATTGACCAACTAAACGTTGGTCTGAAGTCCAGCACAAAACACATTTAGTTTTGCGCCTATGCAAGTCCAAACGCTTACACATTGCTTAATACACACAGGATGTACAGCAATACACAAATATCTTTACATATGAAAAAAAAAGGATTAAATGCTACAAAAATGATTGTTTTCAACATAAATATAAAAACCACTACCTCCTTGCCTTCTTCATCTCGGGCCTTTTTTCAGTTTATTCATGACAATTTGCATTTGTATAATGTTATTGTTATAATTACTATTATTTATTATATGCATATTTATATTTGTTTTAATAAAAACAAGCTTAAATTTGTCCACCTGTCGGGTTTTGGGCCATATGGGGCGTAAGAACAGGACGTGTGTTTGAATATAACTCAGTTTTTTGAACACACTTTGTTATTATTGCTCATTTATTAGTTTGCTGGAAATTAGAACTGAATTCAGAAATACTTTTATGTAGGCTAATGCATGTCTTCAGTGGAGTGCGTACAACACTGTTTCCTAAAGGAGTAAAGTAAAGAGTAAAAGTAAAGTAAAGAGAAAGTAAAGAGGCCGAATGACCTCATTCTTTATCCTCGCACTGCAGAAGGTCTGTTTAACTGTTTTCTTGCCAGTGAAGCGTTCAGTTTTTTCACTTACAAAGTCCGCCATGTAAATAGCAAATGCTCCATGGCAGGACACAACTGACTCTTAAAGGTAATGGGAGATGAGACTCTAATTAGTTTAATGCATGTTATGCTCAAAACACACCACTCATTTAGAGAGTAAACAAAACCCTGTTAGACCATGCACCAGGCGCAGAGCGTATTTTTCCATCCTTAAAATAGCAAAAGTGGATTCAGACACACCCTTAATGCTTTTGCGCCATGCGCTTTAGACTTTGCACTTAGATTGTTAAAATAACAACGCAATCTCACGGCAATTCATAACTTTTTGATTCAGTGGCTAATTTTTATGAATTTGTACGATCTAATTCGTACAAATCAGTACGATTCATCACCCAATGACGGTTGGGGTTAGGGGTGGGGTTAGGTGCCACGCCTGCTTTTTAAAATCGTACATTTTCTTACGACTTAACTTGTACAAATTTGTACGAATTAAACTCAAAACTGACAAAATGTAAAATACTTACGTTTCCTTGTGAGATCAGGCTGAAAATAAAGCCTAATATGTGAAAATATAGCATACATTTAAGATTTCCTTTTTAATATATTGCATATTGATAGCAGCTTTCTTATGCCTGAATATTATTTAACATATCTCTCGGTTTACTGTTAAGCCACTTTGTTGTTGTTTCAGTTTAGATTAATATTGATACAGAAATATTTAATTGTTTTTAATCAAAATTTTCAGTAACAATTTCATTTGCTGATTCCAATAATCTTATTGAAATAAATGAAAAATATTGCCATATTTTGAAAAATATTCATGGTTCATGGCTTATAACCTTTAAGCAGTGGTCACATGTAATATCTTCACCAGTCATTATTAAACATCAAACTCATCAAAATTAAAGATTAAAAACCTAACTGAATATCTAAAACATCCAAAATAGAAAACAAAAATATTCAGTAAACAGAAGCAATTCAGAAACTACTTGTTATCTGTGACTTAAATCAATCCAAATCATTTCAGTCTGTGAAATAAATCAATCCAGAACTAATGTTTAAGGGCAGGGGTGCCCAAACTTTTTCTTAAAGAAGGGCCAAAAACCAAACTTGATTGAGGCTAGTGGGCCGAAGGTAATTGTAGTTGCCATGGGTAATTTCCTAGTTTATTTAATAATGTTTAGAAATGACTAGAAAACATTGCTTAATGTTAACTAATAGAGGGTTTTATTTTACATTTAATAATGAACATTATAATAAAATCAAAACAATCTTTATAACAGAATTACACTAGTTTTTGCCTTGATTTGCTCGCCGATTTGCTCTGCATTGTCCCCTATTTGTCGAGTGACAGTATTTAGTACATTTTAAAAAATCAGATTCGTTTACAACATTTAATTTAAACATTTAATTTCAGTTTGCTTTTTTGTAGCTCAGCAATAAAACAAACAAAAAAGATTACGTCAAATTAGAAATGATTATCTACGTGTTAAAGGCGTTCGTCCCAACCCTCTCCATCATACTCACTTCTCCTCTGAGATGGGATGGTGGGCCAAATCAAAGGTTACAATGGGCCAACTTTGGCCCGCAGGCCTTACTTTGGGCATCTCTGCTTAAGAGCAAAGACTTTGAAGATTAACTGGTGTGCAATTGATTTCTAAAATAAGCTGGAATGTTAGCTTTAGCCATTGGTAAAATGCTAAATCTTTTATATCCTGCATTTGCATGCGCATGAAAGGAAGTCAAAAGAAAGAAAAGTGCAATGTGTTGTGTCTTTTGAACAAAGGCATCTTTAAAATTCTCTTTGGAAAATTCAGAAATCAGAAATAAGTGAAGTTTATTTATAAACTAATTTCGAGAGGATCACGTGCTTATGATTGCTTGCAGCCGGCCCCACATTATCCAATTTATGATTCACCAATCAGACGATTGCTAAGCCACTATAAATACCCTAAGTTCCATATGACAGCCATCTCCTTTCCTAGATGGGTGGCACGGTGGCCCAGTGGTCAGCACTGTTGCCTCACAGCAAGAACATCACTGGTTCTAGTCCTTACCAAGCCAGCCAACGTTTCTGTGCGGAGTTTAGACATTCTCCCGTGCTCATGTGGGTTTCCCCCGGGTTCTCTGGTTTCCCAAAAACATGCAACTTAAGTTAATTGACTAATCCAAATCGGCACAATAGACATGCTCCTAGTAAGAAGTTATCTCTTAAGAGCAATCACTATCTGTTCATTAGCTACTACAGCAGGGGAGTTCTCGAGATCTACCTGAGCTCAAACACCCCTCTCGCCTTGCAAACGGGAGGGAGCCCCGGGCTCGAGAATCTTATAACCTCAGGGCTCTCTCCCGGGACAGCATGCCAAACAATTATAAATGGTTTAAATTAATCATCAGCTAAGTGTGAACTCTTGAAAGGGCATTAATAAGTTGGTCAGGCACTCCACAGACAATGTCAACACGTTGAGGTTGAGATCATGAGTAACAGTAGCACACAAGCAGGCAAACATATCATGGTGTCCAAAATGATTTGTATGCCATCCTTAAATGTCAGATGTTCTAGTTCGCAGCTTGTTTTGATAAGGGAGATCTTATCGACATCACCTTTTGTCTTCCTCATGAGTCATTTTACCGTTGTCTGTGATCCTCTTTGACCCAAATCGGTTATTTAACATGCTTATTAGCACAGGAATCTTTGAATGCTATCATTTATAAGCACCTGCTTTGACTTGACACTGTGTCCCAGTGGCAGCATAGCATTCTAGCATTCATCACTTTCAGCGTTCCCCAGTGTCTGCTTTACTTATGCCTGGCTGACACCAGCACTGATGGCCTGCTCCATCAAAGACTCTAGTATCTGCCGTCGAGTCACAAAGTTGCTCTGTGAAATGCCAGTGGAGTAGCATGGTGCGTCCGAGGATTAGTTCATTGAGGTTGGCACATGCCGAATAGAGGAGCGGAAAGTGAAAGCGTAGCCTCTCTGAAAGGTTATCGCCTCACCTCTGTCTTCACCTTTGAAGTCGCACTGCACTAAACAATGTGTTATTGAGCAGAATGTAACTCTAGAGCACCACCGATTGTGTTGATCTGCCGCTGAGAGCAGAGACTATGAATTATTGAGTCCTGTGGCGATAGATGCTTTTGGTTGGCCTATTATATTGGTCTGTGTGAAATTTAAATTGTGATGCTCTGATAGTAGGGCTAGAGTTCAAATAGATGGTAATTGAATCTTAAATCTCAAACGACAAGGCTCCAGATTATGTTTTTATAGCAGTGGCACTGAGTTTTATAGGTGGTGGTACTGGCGCATTATTTGGTATTAATTATTTTGCGTGTTATGCGTTTTAGAAATACACATTTGAGTGCTTGTATTTTGAGCTTGGGTTGGGGGATGCAGATGTAAACTCAGGGTGCTTTCACACCTGTGAATCGATTCAGTTGTTCCGAAACAGGGATTAAAATTGTTACATTGTTGCTCTTTGTTGTTGGCGCGGTTCGCTTTCACACGGCAAAGTTTCTAAACGGACCAAAAGAGCTAAAACAAGTCACGTGTGAGTAAACTCTCCTCACATTGGTCAGAGTTTCACGGTTTATTTTGCAGAGTCCCGCTCAGCTGTCGGGGGTGGTTTGGTGGTGTTTGACAGCGTGCGCGCGACATGTCTGAAGAGCGAGGAGGGATGCGGTGGGGAGGGGTGATGAGAAGGGTGCGCGACGTATTTTGAGGACCGGGAGGAAGACGCGCAATTTCCGGGAGATTATCACTCGTTTGCGGGCATCCGGGAGTCTCTGTGCATTTGCGGGAGACTCCCTGAACTTCCGGGAGACTTGGGATGTCTGGAATGACTCGTAATCTACTCATAATTCTCTCTTCATATAGCCGTATGCCTATTACATATCCATAAAACACTGTGATATAGGCGGGCTCGGATCGTATCGCTTTCTCACTACAATCGATCCGCTCCAGGGTTCGTTTCAATCGAGCCGAGACCACCTCATTCAGGCGGTCTCGGAGCGATTGCTTTGGCGTGATTCCGAGCGCAATTGCCCTGTTCACATATGCCAAACGAACCGCGCTAACTGGGCAAACGCGCCAGGTTCCGGAACAAAAGTCTAGGTGTGAAAGCACCCTCAGATATGTTTAGTACATTAAATGTCTGTCAATCAAATTAATCAAGCTCTAGTCACGAATAAAACAATAGGCTATTTTATTATTTTAAGATTTTAGATGGCAGGTTAGTAATTATACATAGTTAATTATATTCAGGTCAATGCAGTAATAACTTTAATAAATAAAATATGTTCGTAAGAATGTGGTGAGCCAGTGATTCCCTTTTCCGCCAGACTGCTCTATGGTTTTAAAACCCTTTTCAAACTGTATCGTTTAAACCTGTATCATTTTTTTTATATTAAAAGTAGTGTAGTTAGTTTACATGTGGATGTCTGATGACTAGCGGCTTCCGCTAAGCCAGCTGTGGTAGCTTGGCAACAGAGCCGCGACGTCAACACAGAATCTGTCGGCACAATTCAGCACGGTTGTCTAACCGTGCAGAGAATTCCGGGCCGAGAACGGTTTGTAATTGTGCCGTGCCGTTCCAGGCTCAGTGGAGAAACAACCATAACCGTACCGAAGTGTTCTTAAAACGGTTTGGCACGATAGTGGAAAAGCGGCTTCAGATATGTTCAACAGAAACGTAACATCACGTAACATAACATCTGTAAAAATGTATCTTATTTTATACATTTCTTGACCGAATGTGTGGCACCTCACTAAGAAGGTCAAAAAGCAACCTAACTAAATATTTTTTGTGATGTGTTTATGATTTTTAGCATAACAACTTCATAGTTTTAGTTTGCAAAATTTTAACACAACAGATCTAAAACATTTTTCCCCTGAATATCACAACACTCCTAAAATAGGAAAGACATTATACAATGCTGTAGTGCTTAGTTACTTTAGGGGTTAATTTAACAAAAACTAAAAAGGATCTCACCCTTGTTTCAAATCTTTGAGTTGAACACAAAATAATATATATTTTTAAGCTGGACACCTGTATGACTTCCATAGTCATTGATATTCCTACTACGGAAGTCAATGGTTACAGGTTTCTAGCTTAAATATCTTTTTTGTGTTTAACAAAAGAAATAACTCCTAAAGGTTTTGAACCACTTGAGGGTGAGTACATTTTCATTTTTGCTTAAACTATCCCTTTTAAAGTGACAAGTTGATTTAATAAAAAAAACTGAGTAAAAACCATTGTTTTAATAATAATAATAATAATTCCTTACATTATATTGCGCTTTTCTAGACACTCAAAGCGGTTTACACATTTTTGGGGGAATCTCCTCATCCACCACCAGTGTGCAGCATTCACATGGATGACGCGATGGCAGCCATATTGCGCCAGACCACACACCAACTGATTGGTGTAGAGGAAACCAATTATGGTATGGGGATGGTTAGGAGCCCACGGTGGACAGAGGCCAGTGGGCAAATTTGGCCAGGATGCCGGGGTTAAACCCCCTACTCTTTTTCGAAGGACGTCCTGGGATTTTTAATGACCACAGAGAGTCGGGACCTCGGTTTAACGTCTCATCCACAAGACGGTGCTCACTGAGCAGTATAGAGTCCCCATCACTATACTGGGGCATTAGGACCCACACAGACCACAGGTTGGGCGCCCCCTGCTGATCTCACTAACACCACTTTCGGCAGTAACCCAGCTTTCCCATGTGGTCTCCCATTCAGGTATTGACCGGGCACAGCCCTGCTTAGCTTCAGTGGGTAACCAAGTTGCAGAGAGCTAGCTGCCGGCTGCGTTTTGTAAAACCTAGTTGACTAACAAGATTTTTATAGTGTAGTTCATTTAGTAATAATCTTAAGATAATAATCTTAAGGCAACAGATTTACTCACTTTGTTGAAGTAAACTAATCACTTTTAGAGTGTACAGTCTTTGTGCATTATTTGTAATTTTTTTTTACAAATAAAGGTTTTTACTCGTTTTTTATGTCCTATGTGGTTTATACAGCATATAGAAAATGTTTACTCAAAATAAAAATGGCAAAAGGGGAGTTTGCCCTGTGTGTTTCTGTGCACCTTGACTTTGAACTTGCACCTGCTGAGGTTTAATTAAACATCTGATATGTACAGCGCTGTGTTGCTTTGAGCATCACTCTGCCCAGCAGCAGCAGCTTTTCTGCATGGATGAGGCGCGTGGAGCAGCTGCTTTACCACAGGTAGTCTGGTGTTTCATCTCTACAGCCCGAAGGACTCTGTTCTGGAGACTGAACTTATGGACCAATGCAATAGCTCATTTATCTGTCTGTCTGTCTGTCTGTCTGTCTGTCTGTCTGTCTGTCTGTCTGTCTGTCTGTCTGTCTGTCTGTCTGTCTGTCTGTCTGTCTGTCTGTGCTAATGTTGTTTTGTTTTGGTAATGTTTCAATGACAGTATAAGGGGCCGATCACACCGAATGCGCTTTTACATTCCAAAAACGTGAGGCGCACCACATTGCCTTTTTTGTTGACAAGAAAAAAATAAGCGTGTGTGCTTTTTATGTCACTAGGTAACGACTGAATCAGCTACCTATTGTGAGCAAGTTTTGCTGTTGATATTAATATAATTTTTAAGTTTAATAATATTGTAATATTCAAGATTTGTGAGTCATATATCGCCGTATAACTCAAAACAGTAACCACCAGTCTCTCCTACATCTTCAGAATCTTTGTAGTTATCTTGACAACACAAAAACTGCAGGAACCTGAATGAAAACCCCGCCTCTGCTTTCATTTGATTGGAGAATGAAAAAGACGCGACTGATGTAACTCGCTTTTTCCTCTCAGAGTTTACACAACGCTCAACGCTCTGCACAACGCTCGCGATCGTTAGTAAATCAATTTAAAAAAAGACGCCTCTCAACGCAAAAAGTGCGTTCCATGTGATCAGCCCTTAATTTTGTCTCAGTCTCCACTTGAACACTGAAATCATATTTACAGAGAAAAACCACCTGATAAAACACAGACAGTAATGAACTGGCTTTTACAGTGTCCAGACCCAAATGTTATAGAGACAATTAGGGATTACCCGAACAAGATGCCTAAATCTAGAGATGGACTAAATGAAGCCTGGTTTACTGCACTCTTAAAAATAAAGGTATGCGAACTGTCACTGGGATGGTACCTTTTCAGAAGGTACATGTTTGTACTTAAAGGGTACATATTGGTACCTCAAATATATATTAGTACCTAAAAATTTTAAGAGGAACACTTTTGTACTTTTAAGATGCTAATATGTACCCTTGAGGTATTAATATGGACCTTTTAGGTGACAGCCTGTGTACCTTTATTTCTGAGAGTGTGTAATGTAGTCCATCGATCTATCTACATGTTTGTAGGTTTCAATTTTAAACCATTTTAAACAATTTTTGCTAAAATGTTTTTTGTAAGACTATCTTAAATAATCTAGTTAAGGCATATACAGAAATTCTTCCACCTTTTTTACTAAATGAAGCTTGCCAGGGCTGCATTTAATGGATCAAATATTGTACATTTAAACAGTAATATTGCAACACATAATCACTTCAATTCAGCTAATTTCTAATTAACTATTTTTAAAAGTAATTTATTCCTGTAATGAAGGCAGAATTTTCAGCAGCCAATACTCCAGTAACACTTTTTGCTCAGAACATGGTTTGTATTATAACTGTACTTTAACTTTAACACATGTGGGACATTTTTCAGTACATATTTATCAGCATCCTTGCTAAATGATAGAAAATCTTATTGTTTATTGGTTTGAATAACAAATAGTTTAATCCCATTCAATCAATTCACTGTAAAGCAAAATAAATAAATAAACTAGTAATAAATAATAATAATAATAATAATAATACTATTAATAATAATAATAGTAGTAGTAGTAATAATAATAATAATAATAATATTAATAATAATAATAATAATAATGATGATGATAATAATAATAATAATAATAATAATAATGATGATGATGATGATGATGATGATGATGATGATGAGATGATGATAATAATAATAATAATAATAATAATAATAATAATAATAATAATAATAATAATAATAATAATAATAATAATGGTAATAAACAAAGCATCATTGTGAGATGCTGCAAATTATTCGCGATATCTCCAAGCCCTCTGCCATCTCAAATTTTGAAGTGCTTCATTACAGCTCTCTCCTCCTGCCCACTTCCCCTTAGTCATGTTCCCTCAGCCCATTTCTCCATGTCTTTCTCTTCTTTTTGTCTCTCCGACTGTTCGCCTCCAGTTCTGTCCTCCCACTCACTCTCTGTCTTTCCTCCCCACCTTCATTCCATCTCCTGCTCTCCTTCTCATGGCTCTCAGCATGCAGTGACTCCTCCATCTGTTCATCTTTTCCTCTTCGTCTCTTTCTCTCTCTCTCTCTCTCTCTCTCTCTCTCTCTCTCTCTCTCTCTCTCTCTCTCTCTCTCTCTCTCTCTTTCTCTCTCTCTCTCTCTCTGTCTGTCTTCTGCTTCAGTGGTCACTTATATCCACGTGTTATGTAGTTCACCGGACGGCCAGTGCTCCATCACCGCAGCCGGAGAACATGGGAATGACCGGGTGTCTTAAAAAACATTTGCCGTGACTAATTATCCTCTCTTGAGTAAATGGCCCCCACAAAAAACAGCAAGGTGCAGTGAGGATATCAGATCTGCATCAGGTTAAATGACTGCATTATAGTTCACTCCAAAATGAAAATTACCTCATCATTTACTCTCCCTTATATATGAGTAGGCCCACACAGAATCTGCGCGCGCAGAATTCCGCAGATTTTCAGCCCATCGTTGATTCTGTTTGTTTACTTGTGTAAATGTGTGTAAATGTATATTTATTCAGTTTTTAAATACATTTCAGTAATATTATTGACCAATATGAAAATATTCATATGATTTATTTACAATACAGTTTGTAAAGTTATATTTTCTGTCTTTTAGCAAATATATTATATGAGAGACTTGCTTTGTTTACCAAATAAAGTGGATCTAATTGAATTTGCATTATAAACATTAAATACAAGGTCAAAATGTATTACTTTTTATTTCATATATTAAGGTTTTAGTTATGATACTCCCAAAATCATTCCGCATAAATCCGCCAAATTTTGCGCAGAAATTGCAAAAAATGCCCGCAGATTCCATCTGGCCCTATATATGAGTTATGAGTGTCTTTCTTCTATTGAATGCAAAAGAAGATATTTTGAAGAATTCTTGTTGCTGGGACCTATTGACTTCCATAGTTGGAAAAAAATATTATGGAAATCAGTGGGTCCAAGCGGCCAGCATTTTTCAAAATATCTTCTTTTGTGTTCAAGAAAAGAAAGAAACTCAAATGGGTTTTGAACAAGTCAAGGAGGAATAAATGATGACAGAATTTTAATTTTTGGGTTAACTATCCATTTAAATTCCTGAATTCGGATTGAATCTGGGTTTAGGTTGAATTCAATTGAAATGCTATGATATGTTAACTAGCTGGCAGCTAGCTCTCTGCAACTCACACATGGTTGCCCACTGAAGCTTTGCAGGGCTGCGCCTGGTCAGTACTTGGATGGGAGACCACATGGGAAAGCTAGGTTGCTGCTGGAAGTGGTGTTAGTGAGGCCAGCAGGGGCATTCATCGGTCTGTGTGTGTGTCCTAACGCCCCAATATAGTGAAGGGAACTCTATACTGCTCAGTAAGTACCGTCTTTCAGATGAGATGTTAAACCGAGGTCCTGACTCTCTGTGGTCATTAAAAATCCCACGATGTCCTACGAAAAAGAGAAGGGGTTTAACCCACTGGCCTCTGTCCATCATGGTCATCTAACCATCCCCATATCATAATTGGCTTCATCACTCTGTCTCCTCTCCACCAATTAGCTGTTGTGTGGTGTGTGGTCTGGCGCAATATGGCTGCCGTCGCGTCATCCTAGGTGGATGCTGCACACTGGTGGTGGATGAGGAGATTCTCCCCAAAAATGTGCAAATTGCTTTGAGTGTCCAGAAAAGCGCTATATAAATGTAATGAATTATTATTATTATTATTATTATTATTATTATTATTATTATTATTATTATTATTATTATTATTATTATGTAAATAAGCAACATTGGACTCCACATTCGTTCCTTCATTTATTAATCCATTCATTCATTCATTCATTCATTCATTCATAAAAAAAGATTCACGAATCAAGAGATTGATGCATTATAAAACATCTAGTTTCAAAGATCAGAAGGTTTCAAAAGTCAAAGTAGACCAAAAATGTTTGTTTTTTTATTTTTGTAACCAAGTTTCTTAAATGACAAGTTTCATATCTTGTCTTTTTGTGATGTAATGGTGGGATTTGAAACTCAGCACCTATTTCCTCATCATGTTTACCCCTGGTTTCTGAGACCAGATTTAAGGCTAGTTTTCCAGTAAATTACATGTATGAGCTGTGTTAACTTCAAATAACTCACAATGACACAAAAAAATGTGCCAGTGCCTTAGAAGAGTTTCACGACATTTGTCAAAGTAATTTTTATAAAAGCTGCTTAATTACGTAATTTAGTGATGGCCTAGTTCTGCCTTAAGCTAAGCCCTGTTTGTGAAACTGGCCCATAAAGTTTTACAAGACATTGTACAGCATAGGTCTCAAACTCAATTCCTGGAGGACCACAGCTCTGCACAGTTTTGCTCCAACACTATTCAAACACAGCTGATCCAAATAATCGAGGTGTTTAAAATAGCCTTGAACATCTTGATTAAATGCATCAGCTGTGTTTGATTAGGGTTGGAGCAAAACTGTGCAGAGCTGCGGCCATCCAGGAATTGAGTTTGAGACCCATGATGTACAGCATCAAGAAGTGTAAAAATATCAACTTTGCCTTGCCATCTTTCTGATCAATTGATATAGTACATCTGTCATTTTATTATTCAAAAGGATTTCCTCAATAGCAGTGGGTTTTTACTCTTGAAATCTGTACTCCTATTAGCGCTGTGCAATATATTGAAATTATCAAAATATCGCAAATGTGCATACACTCAAAAAATCAAACTACTTATTTAAAATAAGCTGAATCAACACAATTCTTGAGTTTTAATTGGGACAACCTAATTGTTTTATGTTCAATCCACTTAAATTTGTAAAAAACAATTAAGTTAGCTCAATCAATTTGTGTTGGGACAACATGAAGAAATTGTGTGGAACCCAGCATTTTTTACAGTGTACATATTGTTGTAGCAGACCCTCTGAAATACTTTTCAGCACATCAATCAATGTTTTTACATGTCAACCCGCATCTCAAAAACCAAGCAGAGTGGACTTTTTGGTTTTGTGGACAAAAAAAATCTGTAACAATTTCACTATGGATTAGAGCAAAAGAATAAGCTCTACTCTGTTTCAAGTGTTTTGTTTACTTGATTGTTTTTAATGTTTTCAAGTTAATATAACCATACCAGTGGAGAAAAGTGATGGTGATATTTACCTAAATATTATTTTTTGTTTGTTTACATTGTTAAAATGTCTATTTTGCTTTATGCAACAGTAAAACACAGCAGTTCACTTTCAGAAGTTGTAGCGATGCTTTCTTTTCCCTAAAATAATATTGAACATACACTGTAAAAAAATAAATCCATAAATTAGTAGTTCTCTGAATTTTGTGAATTATGTTTTTTATTTTTTCCCATTTATTTATGCTTTTGAATTGCATTATGGGATCTTTCCTTCAATTTTTAACCTCGAAAAGGTCCAAAAAGTGACTTTTACTAACATTTTAATATTTTAAAGTGATATATTGTCTAGGTTGGTGTTGTATAATACTGTACAAAAACCTTGTAATAAACTGCCAGTACATTTTCTTTTTCTTTTCATTATTTTACAGACTTATTTCTCTGTAAATTATTCCTTACACATTATATTATTTCAAACTACTAAAATGTCAATAATAGTCACTTTCTTAAACTGTAGAGTTGAATTTTCAACATCAAAAGTGGACAGAGCAGAGATCAAGGTCCCATAAAGCAATTTACAACCGTAAATAAATAGAAAACACTACAAAATACAGACCCTGTTAATTAACGGATATTTTTTTTTACAGTTTTGAGTTAAAAAATCTACTAAAATATCATATTGAATATGACATTATTTAGCATGATGCCATCCTTCAGTATTACTCAGCACAGTATGTTTCAAAGAGAGGGTCAAAAACTGTACAGAAAATAAGTGTTACTCCTAAATGTACAATGTCTGATGTAAAAATAGAAAAAGGCAAATTGCTCTGAATGGAGAACACAATCCCTCCTCTTAGATCAGAGTTTTTAGTGTCTGTCTGAAAGTCCCGTGTTAAAGGTTAGATCTGTGTGGAGGATGTTCTTACTGTTTGGATTTGAGCATCACAGCAGGTGTCAAAGTAAAGGGAAATAATTGGATTGAGCTTGAACCCACTTTAAGTTAAGTAGATTTCACAGATACAGCAAATCTCCCGACCTTCCCTCCAACAATGTCCCGACGGCTGACACATCTGTGTGGCGTTGGAGTGATAGTGCTTTTGACAGGATTTGTTTCTCTCTATAGTACGGTACAGTATGTTTCTCTGCTTTCTTTCTTTTTAACCCCCGCTCTCTTCTTCTTTTCTCCTGTTCTCCAGCTGTCTACATTATTATTTGTGGTGATGTTGCGTAACTTTGTTGGCTGTTGGCCTGAGAGCCATGCTGGAGCTCTGCAGGGGTCAGAGGAAAGTGGGATAGAGGGAGAATTATAGTGAGAAAGCCAATAAGCGAGTGTGTCTGGCCACAAGATCCAGGTAATAAACCCTTTGTGCTTTGAGGCAGCGTACAGTACAATATATTAGAGTTTCATTGGGCTTATCCCCCATGGTGGCCTGCCTGATATTATATAATGATGCGTTGGAGTGCTTAGTCAAAGTCCCTTCAAGGCAGGCCAGTTCCCTGGTGGCCATATTGGTAATGCTATTTTTTGTAGGCTTGAGAATTGGGGGGAAAGATCTGTATGTGAAGATATTCAGCTGTTCTGCAAATCATAGTTAAAAACCATAAATCATAATAAGGTAAAACTTTATAGGAATAAAATAATAATGATGATGATGATGATGATGATAATAATAATAATAATAATAATAATAATGTACTTACATCATAACGCATCTACAGTATTACCACTAATAACAATAATAATAATAACAATAGCAATTTTAACATTTATATTTGAATATGTACTATATACATATTTTGTGTATATGCTGTATGATGTTTGTATTATATATTAAAATTATTATTAAAATGTATATTGGTATTTAAAAATCTATATGCTAATCAGTAAAATAATTTATAGAAATAAATAACAACAACAACAAATTTTACATCTATATTTCAGAATATATGTAATGTATGTGTTATTGTTATGATTATCAGCGATCTAGAGGGTGCAGTTCGCTAACAGATTACAACTCCGCCATTATGGACTACAATATCCAGTCATGCAGCACACACACTCACAACTGGTTCCTGATCATGATTACATAGACACAGCTGGAGGATTGTCAAAGACTGATTACATGGACTATTTATACAGTGCGCGCACACACACACACACACACACACACATCAGTGCTGAGTCTTGTTTATCTGTTAGTGAACATTACAATGCGTTTTCCTTGCCTTGCCTTCCTAGTTTGAACCCTGCTTTGTTTTGTTTGTTTATTCCTGTCGGCTGCCTGCCTTTTTGACCATCTGCCTGTTTATCGACCACGACTCTAGATTGCCCGCATGGGCGGACTGGGAAAGCATTTTCAACCGGGCAAAAGTAACTGTCAATCAGGCCACATCATACGCGATCTAGAAAGTGAAGACAATTTCACAGTCAGGCAGGCCAGAATCACGGTGGCAGGCCAGATTGACCGTCAGGCCTGGCTCCCTATGGCCAGTCCGCCCCTGATTGCCCGTATACAACTGTTTCCTCCTGTGTTGACTGTTGCGTGCCTGACCATTCTCTGCATAATAAACCCTGCATTTGGATCCTCACTCCTTGTTGTCAGTATCCAATCACATTACAGTTATGTATTAATATGATCTGCATACAGTGCTTCCCACAGGTTTGAAATACTGTATACTTGCGGTGGTAGCCGGATTGAAATACACTTTTTACCCACATCACATAAATAGTTAACAATGTGCGACAAACAAAACATAATTAGATTTTTTTTAATTATTTAATTTATTAAGAAACTGTTATACACTGTTTCTTTTCAATAAGTTAAAGTTTAAAAAAAGAAATAAATCAACAATTTCTCCTACTTTTATGCTATTCAGGGGCATTTTGTACAGTATTGCCAAAGCATTTTAGATGTATAAAATATGCAACATATTAACATCATTAAATTAATAAAATATACAGCAAATGAGAAATAAATGACCGAAAAAAGGAATAAAAACAGACAATATCTCTGAAAAAATATAATTATTACAAGAATAAAACATGTATGTAGATTATTTCAATAAGGCAAAGTTGATTAGCCATTCCTAATAGAGTATAAATATTTAGCAGTGAATTTAGATCTAAGTTCGTTCTCTCCAACCGTTTAATAAAGTTTGTCTGAGTCATTTAGATTAAAGAATGAATTATTTATATTTCTCTTGCTCTCGCTGCTGTGCGCATACATTTGATGACAGCTTTAGAAAGCGAAATCAAAAACAAATCCTTGACATTTTAGAAGATTTAAGAACCCCGACGCATTGTTAAGTCCCAAAAAGGCATGTCTCTTTGAAGAGCATGTGATACTCTGTGTGAGTGTTGATAGGCCTTGCGCACACAGTAGCTACAAAATGGTTAAACGGGAGATTTTACTCTACTTAATCGATCGCAGATGTTTGGTTATATTGGGCGGATACAAAAAAAAGGATAATAATTATAGTATAAAAAAAATGTGTCACTAAATATACTTGGGTGGCCCTTAATATACCAGGGCAATTATAAATTTATATAATCTATTAAAAAATAATCAAAACAACATGTATTATTATCATTATGAATATTATTATTTTTAGTAGTAGTAGTATTGCTATTATTATTATTAGTAGTATAATAAATATATGTTTATATATGTTTTTATGTTTATGAAATCTGCTCAGAAATATCATATTATCCAATAGCTAGTGTGTGAAATTGAATGTAGCATATTTCAGCTTTCTTCAGTGTTGTTGTTTCCTAATGTAGTATTCATCAGACAATCCCTGAGTGTGTTGACTGAAGCTGAGACTGGCCTGCACTATAAACAAGGCTGTTATGACGAGGCAGTGGAAGAACCGAAGGCAATTGTTTACCTCCTCCAGTCTTATCAATGGCCTCAGTCATTTGCGATCAGAGTGGAGGAACACTCTGTACGAGAGCAGCCTGCCACTATCGCAGGTGTTCAGATCGCAAGGTATTCATCGCCCGCGACCACTTTCTCTCCATTCCCCTCCATGCTGCCACTTGACTGCTCGCCTTACTCATATAACGCCGCTAATTAGAAGTAGCTGGATCCAATGAGCCTTTGTAGAGATCACTTCAAAGAGAGCTTTAGAGAGATAGGAGGGAATGGCAAACGGTGACGCCTAACATTGGATTTATTGAAAGAAGGAACTTGTAATTAGGTTTGTGGCTGCCGCATCTCATAAAAAGTGGACACGACAACCTTCTTTTTTTCTCCGTTCTATCTCTCTCTGTCCGTGAGGAGCAGCCAATTATAGCTTATTTATGGAAACACACAGGATGAGGATAGCACACGCAGAAGGGTAATGTCATTATAAACATCTGACTGTAAAATTGTCGTGCTCGACCAATCTGATTGAACAAATAATAGAATTGAAAACACTGATCTTGCATTTTGAAGGTTCTCTTAGGATAAGTACTGTACCTATATATCCACTAGTGTTGTCACAGTTACCACTTTCGAGATAAACCATAGTAAATTTTCTGTTTCAAAGTTTCAAATTTTTATTATCGTTAAAACCGTTATTGATTATCGTGATTTTTAAGAACTTACTGTTAATTATTTAACATTGCAATTAGCTGCTTTGCAAATGCATGTTTATATAGGCCCAATCCCAATTCTACCCCTTAGCCCTCCCCATACCCCTCATTTTGCGCGTTCACGTGAAGGGGTAGGGGTGTCCCAATTCTCTTTAGTTTAAAGGCGTAGGTCTAAGGAGAAGGGCTAGATACCCCTCGAAAGGGATATTTTTCAGGACCACACTCAAAACCAAGGGGGAAGAACATTTCCCAGAATACACCAGCTACAACGACAGTATAGCTGCACCCGGAAGTCAGGAGATGCACAAATTTGTATTCTTTGTCATTATTATGAATTTTTACCACCAACAAGCATATGTTTTAATGCATTCATAACCGCGTTCGTGTTTTATCGCCATGTTTAAAAAAAAACGCTAAAATAAAAACCGCTATATTTTGCGATCTATAATCCCTAATAATAACTCCTGTATAGTAGTCCCACAACATTCTGTCACTCGATGACACTCGAATACCCTGTCAAAAAAGTCTAGTAGCTGGAACTGGGCTTTTTACAGTGTCTGGTATAATGTTAATGTTGTTTTCGTGTGTTTACATAGATGAATATGGCCACGGTGTAAATCCACTGTACAGTTACGAGCTTATTGTCACATTATATCTTCATGATAACATGATATCATTGCCTTCAGTTATTTCCTGAAGATAAATACTAAAAAAAAAAAAAAAACTGGAATAACTACAGCAGTCGCAATTTCATATGAAGCGAGAGCTCACGATGACATATGATGATGTGTGCAGGTGATGTAGTGCTGTACCATTTCTTAAGGGTAAATTTTGAAGCCCTTAAAAAAATAGAATTGGGATTGGGCCATAGACGTTTAATAAATACATTTATATATTGTACCAAGTAGGGTGGGGCAGAGAGCCGTGAGAACAGAACAAGGCCGATGGCGGGAGTCTTAACGACTGTCACCTGTGTGTGCCACCTGTCTCGAGTCTCACTGAGGAGCTCTGGAAGCTTAAAGGTGCAGTATGTAAGTTTGACACCCAGTGGTTGAACTAGGTATTGCACTCCTAGAATAAAATAAACGCACGCGTGGGATGCCAGATTGAGTACAGGAGTGAATGATTTAAACAGTGTTCTAAATAAAAGCAATGACACGCGATAGAAGGAATATTTTCCATATTAAAAGGAGTTTTAGTTCTAACCAACACCTCGAATTGATATATTAGAAACGGCTTCTATTTCTCACAGCTGTACTTGTGAAACCTATGACAGTGCACCTCAGGTAAGCCTCGTGTGTTTTATTCAGTGCTAAATGCTAACAATGTGAGTTTGAATGGATTCTAAACCTTACCGTTTCGTGAGTGAGTGCATATTCTGTGCTTCTGAATGGCTGTATTTACATTTCTGTCGTGTTTCGTCTGCAGCAAACAGCCAAACTGCTGTTTGCGTGTTGTTAGGACACGAGATTACAATGTAAGCTGCTCACCTAATGTTTACATTTGTAATATTTATATCATTTGCTAATTAATAACCTCATGTGGAACTGAATCTGTCTCATTTCGACGTCTGATACTGTCCATTTCGGTCACGGGCACATGCTTTCAGAGCCTTTCTGAATAAATGAATGAAATACGCTGTTTTCCAACAAGGCAACCCGGAGTGCTGAAATATAATTGGCTAAACTGGCATTCTGCAGGTTAACTTTACCTAAACAAAGACAGCGTTCCAGCATGGAAAAACCATGTTTAAAGCAGAATATCTGACTTCAGCATTGTTTTTCAGTTAAACAAGTATGTTCACTTGGGATGTTTCTTAAATATCTGCAAACATATTATGATATTTTTATGCTTTAGAAGAGTCAAAAACGTACATACAGTACAGCACCTTTAAAGGAAGGAGAGACAGCAGTGGAAGACCAGAGAGGACCAGGCCTGAACTCTTTTTGTTTATTTTGTTTACAGTTTGTCGGTAGTCACTGTGAGGAGCTGCTGCTGCACTTTAATTTTCTTATTTTCATTATTGTAATTATTTAAAGTTTGTCTGTTCTACGCTGCCTCCTTCCCAATCTCCAGGGAGCCATCAGCCTTTATTACATATATATATATATGTATATACAGTGAAAGTATGTTGCATTCATTCCTTTGATTTAAAGTGTGTAATGCACACTATTGGGAATACAGTATGAAAGCTGAAGCTTAACCTCACAAAATTAAATCGCAAATCAAATCACAATATCAGTCAGAAAAATTGACGTTTTCATCATATAACACAAACTTTTTTGGCTTTTTTGAAGCAACTTCCTGTTATTCTGTGAAAAAGCAGACCTTTGTGAGCTAAAACAAACAAATGAATTGTTGCCATAAAACATAAAAAAACAATATACATTAAATAATACAAACATAAGTAAACAAAGCCATATGCACAGAACCCTGTTTATGTTGTTGGCTACAGAATTGCTTAAAGCAGCGAATTGTATTTGTTGTTTGTTAATTTTCAGATACAAAACATGGTAGAATCCCTTAAGTGTGTTGACATTTATTCTCTATTTTTAGGTCATTTTAACAGAACTGTGATGATATTAATAACCGTGATAAATTTGGTCACATCGTGACATAAAATTTTCAAACCGTAACATCTCTAATCTCCGGAAAGGCACAATGTCTCAATTACATCTGCAAACAGTCATCCTGTACCCTGCTGACCTGCTGCTGTTTATTTGAAGGATGAGGCTAATAGGGAAACGAACGTTGGTGCCGCAGTAGGCCTTGCATACAATCAGCTGTTAATGTATTTTTAACCGAACCTTGTCCTCTGCCTCCCAAAATAGTGTAGCGGCCCATGAGATGTTTACACAAAGCTGCTGTTCTTCACATCTAAAGTGGTGTGATGAGGAGCTGCGGCTGTCAAGGTCAGCTCAGTTCCTGTAAGCTGCATCACTTCTAGGTGTCCAAGGGTCAGATTTCACAGAGGTGCTCGATGTTTGCTCATTTATAGCTGATGCCTGTGACCTAATTTCATTTTAATTACTTACACAGTAAATAAAATACATATGCTCAATCATTCAGGAGTTAATTTTCAAGATATTTTTTGTTTAACAACTTTTTTTTTCACAAATACAAAAGAGACAATAGATTTTTAATGATAAAACTTGTCTAAAAATGTCAGTTGTGTGGTTTTGGGACATTTTCTTTTGAAGCCTATACTGTATGTGATCATATGCTTTCTTGTGTCCACATTTGTTCATGCGTGATGACTTGGGCTCTCATGAATTTCTTTTCCAAAACTACATTTCACTTGTGTTCCATATTTCTCCTGTAATTTAAATTTTTTATGTGAAAAAATGATGCTTTATTGAGAATCTATTGACATACATTACCTGACAAAAGTCTTGTCGTCGATCCCAGTTATAAGAGCAACAAATAATAACTTGACTTCTAGTTGATCATTTGGAAAAGTGGCAGAAGGTAGACTTTTCTGATGAATCATCTGTTGAACTGCATCTCAATCATCACAAATACTGCAGAAGACCTATTGGAACCCACATGGACCCAAGATTCCCACAGAAATCAGTCAAGTTTGGTGAAGGAAAAATCATGGTTTGGGGTTACATTCAGTATGGGGGCATGCGAGAGATCTGCAGAGTGGATTGCAACATCAACAGCCTGAGGTATCAAGACATTTGTGCTGCCCATTACATTACAAACCACAGAAAAGGGCAAATTCTTCAGCAGGATAGCACTCCTCATATTTCAGCCTCCACATCAAAGTTCCTGAAAGTAAAGAAGGTCAAGGTGCTCCAAGATTGGCCAGCCAAGTCACCAGACATAAACATTATTGAGCATGTCTGAGGTAAGATGAAGGAGGAAGCATTGAAGATGAATTCAAAGAATCTTGATGAACTCTGAGAGTCCTGCAAGAACACTTTATTTGCCATTCCAGATGACTTTATTAAAAAGTTATTTGAGTCACTGCAGAGATGTATGGATGCAGTCCTTTAAGCTCATGGTAGTCACAATATTAATTATTTTTCCATTGCACCATGACTTTTTATTATATACTGTACATTATTTCTGTTAAGTGACAAGACTTTTGTCTAAGCAAAGTCAGATCTTACTGTCCTAATTAAATAATAAAAAATCAGGGCATGATAATCCAGAGACCTTTGCTTTTCATATAAGCCACTTCTGATACCAAATGATCAACTAGAAGTCAAGTTATTATTTGTTGTTCCTAAAACAAGACTTTTGTCAGGTAGTGTAGTTGTCATAGTGAATGAAAAGGAACCTAAAATACTCACAAAGGCAGCTTTCATTTGAAATAATAGAAAGATGAAAATATCAGCTTTTCAAATTTGTTTTAATCTAAAATTTAATATATATTAAATTAATGACATGTTTTTGCTGTAAAAAAATCTTTATTTAAAAAAAAAAAAAAACAAGCATTGGATTTATCCCAAACATTTAAATAGAAGTAAATTAAATGTATTTTATTGTTTTTACTAAATAATGAATATGTAAAAATATATTTAAAATGCTACAAGATCAGTTTGACAACAATATTATGTGTGTTTTAATGGCTGGTTTTAAAAGGATATCCTCTAAATATTGCATTTCAAGAGTTCACACTTAGCTGATGATTGGTAATAAAGCGTGTTTGGCATGCTGTCCCGGGAGAGAGCCCTGAGCTCAGAATATCCTTGAGCCCCGGGCTTCCTCCCATTTGTAGGGCGACAGGAGAGTCTGAGCTCAGGTGGTCTCGAGAACTCCCCTGCTGTGAACTACTGTATATATCTGGCTAAGAGTTGCCTTAGGATGCTATTTTGGTTAGTCAATTTTTCTATGGTGCCTGTCTTTGAACGGTGGGAGGAAACCGGAGAACCCGGGGAAAACCCACGCGAACACGGGGAGAACATGCAAACTCCGCACAGAAACGCCAACCGGCCCGGAGGGAACGGACCAGCGGCGTTCTTGCTGTGAGGCAACAGTGCTACCCACTGGCCACCGTGCCGCCCTATCAGAGAAGGGCAGGAGTAGGGGTGGAAGGGGGGATTCTTCAAACGAAGATGACTGGAGCAAAGCGCTCTGGTAATTTATAGTGTGTCCGTGTTCATCTGATTGGCGCAATATGCGGAGTTAAGTGATAACAGCTGTGTTCAATCATAAGCACGTGATCCTCTCGAAATTAGTTTGTAAACAAACCACACTTCGAAGTGTTATTAAATTATTAGTATTTTTTATCGATTAACTTCAGGTATATGTTCAATAAAAAAAATCACAAATGGACATTATACGTATATTTGCAGCATTGACAGTAACTTGTTTAAAAGCAAGTCAATACTATACTGATATTTAGTGTGTACATAAGAAGTAGCCTTGCTTTTATCATTCCAGTGTTTTCCTTCTGTTTGCTTTTAAAAAAAAAATCGGCCTGCTACTTCTACCTAATAAATCTAAATTACCTCTGACAGTGTCATACAACAAAAAACACTTTTTTCACTAATGAATGTTACCACAGTTTGTTAATTAATTGCTATGAGTTGATTTAATCTTATTCATTTGAGTGCTAAAATTAGTATAGAGCTCATTGGCAGATCTAATTATTTTGTTAATTTAGCTTTATTGTTTTTTTTTAACCCCAGTTCTCAGCCAATCAGCTTGTAGACCACTTTGACAATCTTTCAGAAGCATTACATTTGCTGATTTACAGATCACAGAAAAGGCTTTCTTCATAAAACTAACAAAATCACCCTCAAAAGGTATCATGTTCATGTCTGATGTAATATTTTCCTTCAATACCATGTTTGATTCAGTTACCACAGCTTATTTGCAATGCATTCGATTTTTTTTCAACACAGAATGAATCTATATAAGACGAGAAAACATCACACTGTTACCTAAAAACAGCACTCCATGCATATTCAGCAGCAAACATAGACTCCTTCGCTAATGAGTGTTGTAGAAGTCCCTGCGGCCAAAACTATGTCAGTTCTCTGGCAAATAGGGATTAGATTGTGACTAGGTATAGTCATGAAATCTTTTAGTCTTAAGGCTCGCGCAAAGTCTTTGTGTGAACATGTAATCAAGCCTTACTCTGCTTTATCGATTGGTTGTCTCAACTTAAGATCCGTGGATCAATGAAAAGGAAGAGAGACTTGAGAGAAATGTTTGCACTCCCTCTGCTGGACAGACAGCTAATGATTATTGTTTTGATATAATAAAGCTGGAATATCTCTCAAATGAAGGTCTCACTGACATACTATTTCTTGTGTCCTGCAGTGGGGCGTCTCCTCATCGAGTTCAGCTCCCAGATAACCCTGGAGCGGGTGCAAAGGGAGAACCCGAATGTGACAGAAGGCGGGAAATATACACCTCCGGACTGCCGGCCAAAACAAAAGGTGGCCATCATCATCCCTTTCAGGCACAGAGACAACCACCTGAAATACTGGCTTCACTATTTGCACCCAGTCCTGCGCAGACAGAAGATCGACTATGGGATCTATATCATCAACCAGGTTAGTCTGTGTGTGTGCGTTTGTGTAGGAAGCTTTCTCTTTTGAGCCAGACCTGAGTTCATATGATCACTGTTGGTGAATCTGGATGCTACTGGAGCTAAGGTTGCTGACTGAACCACCAAGTTTGAAAATACAACTTTATCACTTTAAGGTCAGATCTTCTTCAAGCAATTATAAGAATTAACTTATGTGAAGTATTATCATTTCTGGTTAAAGAGTTTGCTTCAAGACAGCTTGTCAAAGCAGACTTTACTGATACGCTGATTTGTCTGATAAACCTCGTTGAACTGCCATTAGTTTGTGAGGATTATCATTGACTGATGATAAAGTATGTGCATGATGTAGTGCTATTCTTTTGTTTATTATCCAGTCAAGGTCATGTGTGAGTGAAAAAAGAAAAGCTTTGGAGAGCTTCTAAACTGACGTCGCAATTTAGGAGCTACTGTATAAAAATAAATTATACATGGTTGAACTGGTGTAGATTTGCAAAGCTGGTGCAAATATCATAATACAGAAACTACGATAATGCTTTCTTAACTGTTGTTTTCTCACATTATTTTTTGATATTTGAATTATTATTTTTTCTTTCATGACAGTAATTAGGATCTTAAAGATCATGTTACATGAAGATATTTTGTACATTTTCTACTGTAAATATATATACACTTTTTTCAATTTTAGATTAGTAATATGTAGGGCCAGACAGAATCTGCGGACGTTTTTTGCTATTTCTGCTGAGAATTTTGTAAAAAATTATTTTGGGAGTATCGTAACTAAAAAGTAAATAAAAAATTATACCTTTTTAACTTTTATTTAATGTTTTCGATGCAAATCCATCTAGATCCACTTATTTTGTAAACAAAACAAGTCTCTCATTTAATATACATCTACTAAAAGACAGAAAATATAACTTTATAAAGTGTATTGTAAATAAATCAAATGAACACTTTCATATTAGTCAATAATATTACTGAAATTAATTTAAAAACTGAGTAAATATAAATTTACACACATCTACACAAGTAAATAAATAGATTCAATGATAGACAAAAAATCTGTGGATTTCTGCGCACACAGATTTCGTTTTATACCTGCCAACACTCCCGTTTTTACCGGGAGTCTCCTGTATTTCAGACCCATCTCCCACCACCCTGCCGTTTTGTTATGTCTCCCGGAAAACTCCCGGTTCTCAGCTTTCTGGTACAGTCTGTAACACCCCCCAACTTTGTTAAAGTATCCGAACGCTCCGTAGTACAGGTACTAACCCGGTTCTCAACTTTGTTATTCAGACACCTCACCCCTGAACACCAAACCTCCCACCCATGCCCCCACCCCCCACCTAGTCTCCCGGATTTTCAGAGCCAATTGTTGGCTGGTATGGCCTATATGCAACGCTAAACACTTAATTGAGACAGCTATAAAGGCTATTTTTTCAAAAAAAAAATTTTTTTTTCAGATTGTAAATCTTCTAAGCGTTGTATCTCGAATCTCAAATATTGTCCAACTCTAGCAACTTACATATTAGTGGAAAGCTTGTTCATTCAGATTAAATGTAAATCTCACTTTGCAAAAATTGACACTTATGACTGGTTTTGTGGTCAATATTTTTGACAGTGAATGAGTCGAGAGATGTCAGTTTACCAGCGTTGTGCTATTGCAAGCTGCTGGAACCACTATACTAGAATACAGTATACCAGTATAGAAATGTCCTGTTGATGCGATATTTGACATGACTTTGCTTTTCCGATGAGCATGTGTGCTTCATACATAAGCAGATCGAATAGAGGAGAATATTCTTCTATTTTGAACTTTAACAACTCTGCTTATACACTTTGGTCGACGCTGCAACAAACTGACCTTCGAATGGTTTGTTGCCATTTTATCAAAGTCACATATTAAATTTGGGTGTGTATAATTTACATTACAGCAAAATGCTAATTAAATATATATAAATTGAAAAGACGCCTTAGAAAAATCACTCAAGGGTCACTCAATGCATCACTCTATTCATTGTTAGTCCATCAATCCGTAACCACATAAAGCTTTTGATTTCAATAATGTGTTAAATGTTAAATGAATATCAAACATGATTAATGAAGACTTTAGAATTATTTTTCATTGCTCACACATATTTAATGCAGCTAACTAATATTATCAGATTGAACCTTTTTGTAAAGGGCTACCTCAATATTATCTAGAAAGCACATTTGTTGGCTTCCAAAAGAAACAGACATGGAAGTCAGCTCCTTCACCTATCTCCTTCAGAAATCAAGCAAAATGCTATAATAGAGAGTTGTGGGGGTTAAGGGGAGGTGGTTAGAATTGAACCCTGATTTGGACCATGCTGGCAATGGAAGCATTTGAGAGAACAGCTGGAAGCTTTGCAGCTCTTTCATCAGTCTGTTGTCTGTGTGTGCGGAGTGACCCTGGAGGGACGGCAGGGATGTTCAAGGCCACGAGAAATCATTAGCCCGCTTGCCACATTGTTGTCTGTCTGAGCCTGTTGTTTGGGTTAATGAGTGCGATCAAAAGTTTGCAGCTGTCCATCTTCAAAGTTTGCTGAGTAATGATGTGACCTGTCGAGCGGAGATCGCTGAGAGATCTGTCTGCGGAGTAACAAACCAGGGCAAAGAGTCTGTAATGGAAGGAGCATTGGCTGAACTCTGATCTCAAGCTACCTTCCTTTTTCTTAGAGGCATAACATCACTAAATGCAGGTTAAGTATGTTTTAAGTATGATTTTATATGCGCATTATGCACAAGACTTAAAACCACTGAACACTGAGGGATTTTTAGTGCAAACATGTGACAATTAATGTTTTTTAACCCTTGTGGACATTTACATTTTTGTCATCACTGCGTACTGTATATATGCTACAGTAGCAGTGTTTCCTAACCCTGTTCAATTGAGGCACAGCAATAATTCATACTTTGGATGTCTCCCTTATCTGAACCATTCATTTCAGGTTTTCGAGTCTCTTTTAAGGGTGGCACGGTGGCTCATCGGTTAGCATTGTTGGCTCACAGCTAAAAGGTCGCTGGTTTGAGTCCAGGCTGGGCCAGTTGGCATTTCTGTGTGGAGTTTGCGTGTTCTCCTCGTGTTTGCGTGGGTTTCCTCCGGGTGCTCTGGTTTCCCCCACAGTCCAAAGACACGTGCTATATGTTTGCTATATGGTTGCAGCTGGAAGGGCATCCACTGTGTAAAACATATGCTGGATAAGTTGGCGGTTCATTCCGCTGTGGCGACCCCAGATAAATAAAAGGACTAAGCCGAAGGAAAATTAAAGATTGGATGGGTCTCTTCTTATGTTCTGCTGCGCTGATTCAGGTGTGTTTGATTAGGAAGAGGTTGAAAATGTGTACTGTTGGTGTGCCTTCAGGAACATGTTTGGGAAGCACTGCTATATATTAATAGCTACTTTAAAGACATTTAATACAAAAATGTCACCATTGAAATGGCACTATTTCGTTCCATAGTCATTTAAGCACTAAAGTCATGCATCCATTTTGTTGGTAAGGCTCAGGGCTTTATTTGATAAAGTAAAATGAGGTGCTGGATCAGACTTCAGAGGTGTCGGATCCAGATCTGGGCTGTTCCGGCACCTCTGAAGTCTGATCCGGCACCTCATTTTATCGTTCCCCCTTCTCACACGCACCCCTGCTCTTCACTTTCTTCCGCAACTCCCCAACCCTCTTCGTCCACGACACCCCCTCCTGCTCTTTACTTTCGTCCGCGACACCATAGCATGCCGGATCTGTTACCACGATCTGTTCCGGGACCTCGCAATTTACAAATTAAGCACTAAGGCTTAAACCTTTGAACTATTTAAATAAAAAGTAAGGCACTTTTATTTTAGGTTTGGCATGTGAAACAAATGTTTTTTCCTGTTTTCTGCTTTCGAGGCTCAAATAATCTTTTAAACTACATATATTTTTAAACATTCCAAGATGTGCCATTGTTTTCAGGGAACCACTAGCTCAAGTTGTTCTAGGCAGGTTTTCACCATATTACAGATATATATCACTATGGTGAGTGATTTAAATTATTTTGCAGCCTACAGCAGTCAAAACTGTTTCAGTTGTGCATTATTTTCAAATAATTCAATGACTCGTTGTCAATTATTCCTAAAGTAAGCATATGTGGGTGTACGTGTATGGATATCAGAGTTTTTATGCATTTACTGAGCAATTTGTATGTACAGTATATGAGTGGTAGCATTTTTTTAAATTATTATTTGACATTATGACTACACCATACTAGAGCTGCACAATATATGGTTTCAGCTTTGATATCGCAATGTGAGTGTCCGCAATAGTCACATAGCAGGATATGCAATATTGAGTGGGGATTATAGTTGATCAACAATTGAGAATGCATGCACAATTTGGAGTCATTGCAAAGTATAACCATAACAAAGTGAAACTTTATCATTTGCATGTGTTTTAAAGGCATTTCAAGAGAGTGTAAAGCATTTGGCGCAATAACATACAACATTTGTAAGTTTAATGAGGACAATTTTGCTAAATTATTAATACAATAAAAACTATACAGTTTTGTTTGACATTTTATTATTCCATTTCTGTTCCTGAATACTGTTTGACTCCAAAAAAAAAACAAAAAGCATTTTTTATTTTACTTTTTTCTTTGCTCTATAGTAATTATTCTTGCTGGCAATTTGTTTTTTATTTTTATAAATGATTCACACCATTATAAAATCACCCCAATCAATGTAAAGTAATTTTTCCCCCTAAATAGAGCTATTCAAGCCATTATGTGAAATAATATTAATATTGCAATATATGTAATGTAATGTGTATTTATATAGCACATTTATTGTGTATGGCCATACACCCAAAGCACTTCTCAGTCGTGAGGGAAGTCTCTCCACACCACCACCAGTGTGCAGCATCCACTTGAATGATGCGACAGCAGCCACAGGACAACAGCGCCAGTGCGCTTACCACACACCAGCTATTGGTGGAGTGAAAAGACAGTGATAGAGCCAATTCAGTGGATGGGGATGATTAGGAGGCCATGATGGGTAAGTGCCGATTGAGGGACTTTGGCCAGGACACCGGGGTTACACCCCTACTCTTTACGAGAAGTGCCATGGGATTTTGAATGACCACAGAGAGTCAGGACCTCGGTTTAGCGTCTCATCTGAAAGACATCGCCCACTGACAGTGTAGTGTCCCCTTTACTTTTACTGGGGCATTAGGACTCACACAGACCACAGGTTGAGTGCCCCCTGCTGGTCTCACTAACACTACTTCCAACAGCAACCTAGTTTTCGCATGTGGTCTCCCATCCAGGTACTGACCAGGCTCAGCCCTGCTTAGCTTCAGTGAGTAACCGGTCTTGGGCTGCAGGGTGATATGGCTGTGGCAATTATTTATAATATATTACAGATATATTACAAATATATACAAATATTTATCGCAGAAAAACAAAACATTGCAATGTCACATAACTCTTACCCTAAATTGACGAATAAGGATTAAATTGCAGAGCAACTGGAACTTTTTCAGGCAATCATAGATAAGACCGGATGGTTTTAGCTAGCGCTGTCAATCGATTACAAATTTAAATCAAATTACTTACAGGATATCCCGATTAGTTAATTGAATAGCAGAGTAAACAAGCATACTGTAGATCAATATTCACGATGAAAGCTCTTAAGATGAAGATAATGTGAAATTAAATTCTGAAAAACATAATGAACGTCAAAGCATCTCTCAACCATATGGCCAAATGGTACACTAACTATGATTTTCTGCAATACTTTAACTAAATATAGTCTCTCAATCCCGTCTCATATCAAACCAATCTCTTCTTCTGACTCCACTCCTGTCAGTAAAGTCAAGCCTTCAGAGATACACGAAATAGAACTTCTGCTAACAATCAAGGGAAGACACCGTTTGCATGTCTGTTTTGTTTACTCAAGCAGTCCTGTCAAAGTGTGCTGAGAGGGTCTCATCAGCAATGTAAAGTGTGTAGTTAGTTATTTGTGCTGTCAGAGCTGAGTGCTGAGGAACACACTGCATATGCACATACACACTTGATTGTGACATTATGCGCTCTGCGTTTTCATTACGCAAGCAGGAAGGGCAAATTTCCTCACTCAGCTCTGTGAATGCAAACAGAATGAGCTGAAGGCCAGCGTTTTGCTACTTTTCAGAGCGAGCTGTTTGCTAAATGAGGACATTTCTGTATGTTAGAGTACCAGGGTACCTGTTTTATTGCCATAAAGAGATCCATTTACACTTTTAAAAGCCCTGTGTGTGTTATTTAATAGAAGTTTTATCTCAAGTGTGTGGGATCGCCATTTTGATGTGGTTTAGAAATGTTCTTGAATTTACTTTTGATTGAAGGTGTAATAATTGGTAACACAATACAAGGTAGCCTGAAATGATTGTGCAATTCTCGTGTTTTTCAGTTGAAGAAAGTGTTTCTCTGGCAGTTGCTTTGTCCTATTGACTATCTATTGACATATTTTTAATATAAAGTAAAGTCGGCTGCAGACATGTTCAGTTCTATAGGACGTTTTATGACAGTGTTGCTAAATTGCTTGTATTCACTGCAGAATTTCTTTAGTAGTAATTCTTCAGCTCTGTCATCCTTTCATTCAATTTCTTTAAAATTTAAGACATTCCAAAAAGGTCACGGTGGCACAGTGGGTAGCATGATCGCCTCACAGCAAGAAGGTCGCTGGTTCGAGCCTCGGCTGGGTCAGTTGGCATTTCTGTGTATGCGCTATTGGTGAATTGAATAAGCTAAATTGGCCATAATGTATGTGTGTAAAATAGTGTGTTTGGGTGTTTCCCAGTGTTGGGTTGCAGCTGGAAGGCCATCCGCTGCATAAAACATATTCTAGATAAGTTGGCCGTTCATTCTGTTGTGGCGACCCCAGATTAATAAAGTGAATAAGCCGAAAAGAAAATAAATGAATGAATGATTGTACATTTTAAAAGAGTGTGTGTTTGTGTTTAACATGTAAACAGTACCAAAGTAAATTTAATTTTTGTCTTAGTCCCTTTATTAATCTGTGGTCGCCACAGCGGAATAAACCCCCAAATTATCCAGCATATGTTTTACACAGCGAATGTCCATCCGGCCGCAACCCAACACTGGGAAAAAGCCATACACTCTTGCATTCACACACATACACTACAGACAATTTAGCCTATTCAATTCACCTATACCACATGTCTTTGAACTGTGGTGGAAACCATAACACCCAGAGGAAACCCATGCAAGCATGGGGAAAACATGCAAATTCCACACAGAAATGCCAACTGGTCCAGCCGGGGCTCGAACCAGCGACCGCCTTGCTGTAAGGCAATTGTGCTACCGACTGCGCCACCATGCTGCTCCCATACCAAGTCAATATGTAAATAAATTTAAAACATTTAATATACATTCTAATTCTAATTATGTTTAAATCTACCTCATATTGTAATGACAATTTAATCTTTTTAATGAAAAGTTTGTATAACTTCTCATTTGAAATAGAAAAAAATGCACCCTTAAAATAGCAAAATATGTAGAAAAAATTTAACATTTTTAAACCGTTCTAACTAAACATTCATTATTTTCTTGGTGTTAATTGCATTCAAAAATGTCTGGAGTTGAAAGAGTGCATGTATGTTAAAGTTTCTTCATAGAGTCATCGATTTCAATAAATAACCAATATTTTAAGTGTTAAGTGCTAAGTTTTTTTTTGTTGTATTTTTGGTGCTTTCCTATGATTGTATTGTCATTCACAGCATTTTATGCAGTCTTTAGACTTTAGATCACAAATTTAGTTAATTCTGTCAATATTGAATGTTTCAGCATCAAGGCAAACCTTAATGTACAAGGCAAAAGTAAATGTACATATGTTCGGTAGACCTAGACACTTCGTAAAATGCATTTGATTTACGACATCGCGGGATGGGCAGCATTTATGTTACATGTATTACAAATGCATATTTAATTTGTATTTGATAGGGTTAACAAGGATGACTTAATATTTTGTATCAAAACTTTAGTGTCTTGTATTTTTGTATAGTTTTAAAATATAGTAAAATACTTTGTAAGAAGTCTACATGAGGTGACAGCAGTGTTCTCAAGATGACTACGGAGACTTTTAAAGATAGAGAGGAGACTAGTGATCGCTGTTTTGAGTTATCCAGAGCTGTATGACTTGTATGACTTATCAACAAGAAAACAAGTTGGATGTGCCTCAAGTTCTCAGAACGGAAAATCGCATTCAATGTGATCGCCCCCTAAGTCAGTTTAGGGAGTTCAGTGAAGGGATCCATGTGTCTATTGATGGAAGATTTGCAAATATATTTCATGTTGCCTTGTAAAAGTATTTTGTAGTATTTTTAAAATACAAAAATACAGTATTTTATTTTGATACATGTTGCTGATGGTGACATGGTGGCGCAGTGGGTAGCACTGTCGCCTCACAGCAAGAAGGTCGCTGGTTTGAGCCTCGGCTGAGTCAGTTGGCATTTTTGTATGGAGTTTGCATGTTCTCCCCGTGTTCGCGTGGATTTCCTCTAGATGCTCTGATTTCCCCCACAGTCTAAAGACATGTGCTGTTGGTAAATTGGGTAAGCTAAATTGTCCGTAGTGTATGTGTGTATGTCCTGGTCCTCCAGGTTGGGGGTTGAGTGTTGGGCTAACAACCCACCTCATAAAAAACTAGATGTTATGAAACACCATTATGGTGTGGCTAAATATCTACAGGTACTTCGATTTAAATGGCCCTGGAAGTAAGTAAGTACATGCTGTTGCTGTGGTATTTTGGTATTTTATGTTAAAATAAAGTATTTTTACTCATTCCCGATGACATCATTTTAAAGTAAGCAATGTTAAAACATCACTTTCATTCTGTTGACAAAAACAGGTTTTGAAAAGATCATCTTTTACGTTCAACATTCTGTAAGAATGAAAGTCATAGGTTTCAGAACAACATGAGGGTGAGCAAATGAGACCAGAATGTTTATTTCTGAATCCCCTTTCCCCATTAAGCTTACAAATCTCGCTGTAGTGTAAAGGTGCAGTAGGTGATCTGCACTCTCAGAAATAAAGGTACAGGAGGTGTCACTAGGGCAGTACCTTTTCAAAAGATACATATTTGTACCCAAAGAGTTCACAGTGGTACCTCAAAGGTGCATATTAGTGCCCAAATGTACCTAAAAAGTACCTTAGAGGTACCATTATAGACCCTTCAGGTATAAATATGTATCTTTTGAAAAGGTACTGCCTGACAGCTCCTGTACCTTTATTTCTGAGAGTGTGCGACAATGCTAACCGGCTAGCATAAATCTCTGAAACACAGTCCCACCCCTGCCGTCCAAAGCCACGCCTCCTGAAATACAAGCGTGTGCACCTTAAAGATGACAGCAGAACCACAGAACTCACTCAGCGACAAGTGCTTGGCCGGCAGCGTGCAGGAATTACACTCATTACTAAGTCATACTTACATGCTATTTCTGACCGAATATTCAGAGTAGCATAGTAAACAATATAGGGAGCGCGCCACAGGTTGTCATTGCTCAAAAATTAACCGATGTGATGTGAATTGAAAATCAACTTCACCTCAGTAGAGCAGGCTAGGTGGAATAGCGCTATTTACTGATGCTTTGTTGTTAAACTATATAAAAATCTATATTATCAAGGCTGTAAAAGGTCCCTTGTTATGAAACTGAAAATTTCCCTGGAAGATTTCAGTGGCTGAACAACACTTCTGTGCATATAACACATTTGTAACAACAAAATCTACATCAGCTTTGCGTGAAGCTAAAATAGAACATTAAAACAGAACATACCTGTCTAAAAGAAATCCTTCAGCCATGGTGTCGTCCTTCCTCCAGCGTGCAAAAGTAAATCCAATATTGATTCAGGTTTTTAAAAAGTTTTGATTCAGCATGTTTTCACATTTCACATTTAATACATATAAATACATTTAGATCATTTACTTCATCATTTACTTTAATCATTACTATTGGGATGTGAAGAGACTTTCAACCAGCACAACAACACATGTTTCTGAAGACAATCACCTGCACCTTTAAGAAAAGACCGTTTTCACAGCACCTTGCCATTAATGACAAATGGTATAAAATCACAACTTTATAAAAAAATAGTTTTTTATTAAATTCTCTAGGTGCTGTGTTATAATGACAGGCCTCCTTTTTATCACATTATTAAAGAAATGAAAGCATATAGAGACCTTTTATTTCTTTTCTCATGAGCTTGAGTCAAGAGCTTATAAAATACAGTCTTGTTAGATTGAAGAGAAATATAATGAGCATTATTTCGAAAGTGCCCTTTATGACTCTATATTTCCCCTTTCAAGCATGCATACATTCAGAAGCGGTTTGCATTGCAGGAAGTACTGCCATATACTGTTGAGGCTGCGACGGTTCCAGATCATTGAATCTTATGAGGACGATGCATCATTGCAGTGACCTCTGTTGCTTGCTGTTCAACTAGAATGGCTTGAGTCTCGCTGGATCTCCTCCAGTTAATGCAAAGGACAGACACTGAGTTCAGCTACGCTTCCTCTTAAATGTTTACACACATGCACATGGACACAGAGACTACGTCAAGTCATTCCTCATCATTATCAGCCACTAGAAAACACACTGTATAATGTGAACGCGATACAATGTGACAGGTACTGCAAAAAGAAAAAGTATTTAAGGCAGGTCAATAAGGACTCTCTTGTATGGCCCTCCCCCTCACTTTGCCTTTTCTTTTCTCATTCTCACACTTTCTGTGGGATGACAGTTGGGAGTACTTCATGTATCATGCTCACTGGAGTGTTAAATGATTTTAAGTGAAACTGTTTTACCCGGGACAGGGGAAGACGTGCTAATTCCTCAGATCTTTGGGCTGTTGGTTAAATGCTGTCACATCCCGAGAGTGTTGTAATGATGGGTTTGGAATGATGGTTCTTGTTTTTTTACCACAGTCATTCGCCCATTTGGGGCTGCACGGTGGCACAGTGGGTAGCACCTTCGCCTCACAGCAAGAAAGTCGCTGGTTCGAGCCTCGACTGGGTCAGTTGGCGTTTCTGTGTGGAGTTTGCATGTTCTTCCCGTGTTCGCGTGGGTTTTCTCCGGATGCTCTGGTTTCCCCCACAAGTCCAAAGACATGTGCTATAGGTGAATTGGGTAGGCTAAATTGTCCGCAGTGTGTGTGTGTGTGTGAATGTTTCCCAGTGATGGGTTGCAGCTAAAAGAGCATCTGCTGCGTAAAACATATGCTGGATAAGTTGGCGGTTCATTGCACTGTGGCGACCCCAGAATAATAAAGGGACTAAGCCGAAAAAGAAAATGAATGAATGAATGATTCGTCCATTTGATCATCTCTACTGGTTTAAAACAATTTGGCTTCACCCAAAAATGTAAATGTTATCATAATTTACGCACCCTTTACACGTTTCAAACTTTTATGAGATTCGTTTTTCTGTTAAACACAAAGTGAAGTTTATTTATAAACTAATTTCGAGAGGATCACGTGCTCATGATTGCTAGCGGCTGGACCCACATTATTCAATTCACTATGCACCAATCAGATGATCCCTAAGCTACTATAAATACCCCGGGTATCATATCACCGCTATCTTCGCTTTGAAGAATCCGCTTTGAAGAATCCCCCCTTTCACCCCTACTCCTCCTCTTTCCTAGATGGGTGACACGGTGGCCCAGCGCTTAGCGCTGTTGCCTCACAGCAAGAATGTCAATGGTTCTAGGCTTTACCAAACCAGCGGGCATTTCTGTGTGGAGTTTGCACGTTCTCCCAGTGGTCACGTGGGTTTTCCCCAGGTTCTCCGGTTTCCTCCCATCGATTAAAAACATGCAACTTAAGTTATTGATTAATCAACACTTAGACTTGCTCTCTATCTAGTACCTATCTCGTTAAAGAGAACTACTATCTACTCTTTAATCATTACGACAGGGGAGTTCTCGAGATCTTCCTGAGCTCGATCTCCCCTCTCGCCTTGCAACGGGAGGGAGCCCTGGGCTCGAGGATCTTATGAGCTCAGGGCTCTCTCCCGGGACAGCATGCCAAACAAGCTTTATAATTAATCATCAGCTAAGTGTAAACTCTTGAAAGAAGATGTTTTGAAAAATGTTGGAAACCTTTAAACATTGAAATCCATAGCGTTTGTTTTTTTCTTACTATGGATGTCAATGGTCACAGGTTTTCAGCTTTCTTCAAAATGTCTTCTTTTGTGTTTGGAACAACTTGGGGGTGAGTAAATAGGTAATTTTGGGTGAGCTATCCCTTTAACAAATCAAATGTTGATTTTTTTTTTATTTGTGTGTTAATGGTTATTGTTTGGACTAGTTTTGGTGGTTTAGGAGAACAAATTTGTATAATGCCATGGATTTGACTTCGTGTCACAACCTGTCTTCCTCGTGTGTTTGTTTTCGTCATGTGACCATCCCCATGTGCTCCTTTGTTCTAGTTCCCACCATCATTATGTTCATCACCTCCACCTGTGTCTCACCCCTGTATGTAATCTGTGTCATCATCTCCTGTGTATTTAAGTCCTGTATACTGTTAGTTCCTCATCCGGTATTCTCTCTCTGTTGATGTCAGTCTTTACACCATGTTCTTCCTGTGTTCATCTCTGTAAGTGTTGTTAATAAATATACGTGTTTTGATAATCCTAAGATCCCGTGCCTTCCTATTGTGAAACCAGGTGTCACACTTAGAGAGGGTTTTGTCCTCACTATTATAAATTTTAAAAAATCATAATTAATGGGCTCTTTTAACATTCAAAATGTCTCACAGGTTTACTGTTAGGGTTGGGCTTAGGGTAGGGTTATAGGGTAAGGCAAAGGTCTCAAACTCCATTTCTGGATGGCCGCAGCTCTGCACAGTTTTGCTTCAACCCTAATCAAACACAGCTGATCCAACTAATCAAGGTGTTCAACACTGCTACACTGTAAAACCCAATAAGTTAAGGTAACTCAAACCAATTGCAACAAACCATTTAAGTTCAAAAACTAATCCTAATGAGTTCTGTAAACTTAATCCATTGGAGTAAACGAAGCAATCTGAGCAAAACCCAATAAATGAAGAGAACTTAAACCAACTGAGTACTGTAAAAGCCAATAAGTTAAGGCAACTCAAACCGTTTGAGGAAACCGATTGCAACAAACCATTTGAGTTAAAAAAAAAAAAACGAATCCATATGAGTACTATGAACTTACTCCATTTAAGTTCAAGTAATGAGGTATTTAATAAAGTTCAAAACTCTTTTCTAATGTGTAGAATACATTTTCAGTAAATTTTGAGTTAACTACACTCATTTCATTTGTTGGGTTTTACAGTGTAGGCTATTAAGCAGGAATGAGTTGGAGGTGTTTAGAGCTAAACTGTGCAGAGCTGCGGCCCTCCAGGAATTGAGTTTGAGACCACTGGAGTAAGGCAATGCAATATGCATTTTTAGAGTATAAAATACATCACACAAAAGGACTTCTCATAAACCACCAGAACAAGTATGTGTGTGCATGTGATTGTAAACCATGTGTTATTTTCCTCACAGATTCGTTTGAGATGTATTGTATGAAAGCCAATGTTTGTTTGGTGAGAGTTTAACTTAATAGTTTAATGTTCTGTGCTTTTGTTAGGATATACTAACAAACTATTGACTACTATTAGTCAGGCTTGTGCACCAGTGACACGCTACATTAGCGGATCTCAATTAGTGGGTAATGACACAAAAATTGAAAACACAACGCTAGCTAGATGAGTAATGTCTGGGGGCAAATGATAGTGTTGGCTTGTGAAATTTTCCCCCTTTTATTCGAAACCAAAATGCAAGGTAATAATAATTCCTTACATTTATATAGCGCTTTTCTGGACACTCAAAGTGCTTTACACATTTTTGGGGAGAATCTCCTCATCCACCACCAGTGTGCAGCATCCACCTGGATGACGCGACGGCAGCCATATTGCTCCAGACCGCACACCAGCTGATTGGTGGAGAGGAGACAGAGTGATGAAGCCAATTATGATATGCGGATGGTTAGGAGGCCATAATGGATAGAGGCCAGTGGGCAATGTTTTCCAGGATGCCTGGGTTAAACCCCTACTCTTTTTTTGAAGTACATTCTGAGATTTTTAACGACCACAGAGAGTCTCATCCGTCTCATCCGAAAGATGGTGCTCACTGAGCAGTATAGCGTCCCCTTTACTATACTGGAGCGTTAGGACCCACACAGACTGCAGGTTGAGCGCCCCCCTGCTGGTCTCACTAACACCACTTACCGCAGCAACCCAGCTTTCCCATGTGGTGTCCCATCCAGGTATTGACCGGGAACCCCTGCTTAGCTTCAGTGTGCGACCATGTGAGAGTTGCAGAGAGCTAGCTTTCTGCAAAATGCAAGGTAACTATGGTTAGCTTGCTAACTCTGATCTGGAGCAGGGTTTTATAACTCTGGGTAAAAAGCAGTGCTAACTCCACATCTAAATAACCCAGGGTTAAAATCATTTTAGTCATAAGATCTGCGATAACTTTACTATGCTTTAAGCAGAGTGTGACAGTTTTTAGATTAACAGAAAGAAGTGGTGGGTATGCAGTTGCTAGGGTATTTGGGGTGGTTGCTATGGTGTTGTTGTGCATTTGCGACGGTTCTCAAGATGGTATGTAAATACCATTGTAAAGTAATTAAATGCTGTCAGGGTATAAGTTAACAGGGTTAACTTTTTGTTTTAATTAGGAATGTTTTTATTGAGGATGAATTTAAATAGTGCTTTTAGACAAACTTCTGTCTGATTCATCACCTTTAGTGCTGCACTTCTTAAGCAGCACAGCCTTCAATGGAAAATTTAAAGACAATTACTGTCTTACTTCAGATCATTTGCTGGGAGCTGGGTTCCCATTGTTAACATAATCCTCTCTTTTGTGTCAGCTCATTGTAATTTTGTGCAATTAAGGTTATATACATATCTTAAATTATAGATAGTTGGCGATTGCCTAATAGTTTCGATTGCCTGTCAGCTATCGTATTATAGGGCTGCATGCTTTTTTTTTTTTGGAGATATTTGTCTGAACAGACAGTGGGCTATATTCACTGGGCTGTTTCTCCACGCTATTGTCAGTTTTTCGACACAGCAGTGAGTCATGTGTTTATACCCATTAAGTAAAGTGGTGTCTGGTGGAACCTAGGATTTACTTAATACTAGCTATTTGTTCAGACAATGCATCAACTGGTCAATTGCTCAAACTAAGTTTTAGGGGAGGTAAGGTGTTTCTTTCTGTAAGTGAAACTTTAATAATTTAAATATTGTAAAATATAACATTTAAAAATAGCATTAAATTATTAAAATATAATTTAAAATATACTTTATTCCCGTAGAGCATGGGTGTCCAAACTCGGTCCTGGAGGGCCGGTGTCTTGCTGAGTTTAGCTCCAACTTGCCTCAACACACCTGCAAACGTGTTTCTAGAAAGCCTAGTAAGAGCTTGATTAGCTAGCCCAGGTGTGTGGAACTAAACTTTGCAGGACACCGGCCCTCCAGGACCGAGTTTGGGAACCTCTGCCTTAGAGTATCCCATGTACAATGTAAATGTCCTTGTAAAATGGCTTAAATTTTATTTGAAACTGAACTCATTTCAGCTAAATCAGCTAAAATTTTGCTTACATTCATTGACGGCAGATATATATATTGCGCAATATATTGGCGTGGATATATAGATTATTGTGCCAGCCACACGCCCCATTCACACAGGGCAGCAAATTAGTCAGCAATCGGCTACTGTCTCCGCTTGTATTTTTGCATACAGCGATCTGATTGGCTGACGCTTCCATTGATCCACAATGCATTTGGGCAACAAAAATTCAAAGTGAATGGGAAGCGTTGAAGCTGACGCCCCGTGTGAATGGGGCGATAGAGTAAGCAGAGTCTTCTGAATGGATCTTCATGTTGCCTTTATATAAACGCATGCATTGACTGTAGCTTTATTTCCAACAGTATCACTCCGGCACTCAGGACATGACTCATTATTCAGTCTCAAATTTGTTCCTCCTGGATGTAATGAACACTCATGCATGCCCATTCGTTCTCAACCTTCAGACATCCTCCAAGTCTCTTTGAGCGAGCACAGGGAGCCTCCAGCCACCTCCACCTGCTTCACAAGCTGATTGTTGCCATGTCTGCTTATGATAGCGCTGCGCAGGGCAGCACAGGACTGGAGCTCAGTAGGGGCTGCCAGAAACACAGGCCAATGTTTCCCTGCCTCCCATCATGCAGATCGTGTTCACTGGACAACTTCCCAGATGCACAGAAAAAGAGATGAGTTAATATGCAAGACTGTAAACCTGCATCCACTAATAAAACACGACGGACTTCCGTTGTGCAGCGTTTGACAGCGCCTTAGATGTACGCGAAACGGGCTGAGCTGTGTTAGCATAACTCATTTTGATGTTTTATAGATGGCAGTGTACAATTTGCTCTTATTGAGACCTCAATTACATTTCACCTCGCGCTTCTCGTATCTACAAGGAATTCTGTGTTAATGATGATATTATGTTAATAATTCTTTCATAATGTATGAGATTCAAGCTTTGACACATATTATGCAGGATGACCAGACTGGCAGATGTACTTACTAATTTTTTTGTGTAAAAACAGAGAATTTTCCGTGTAATGAAATGCTATTAATATATTTAGATGTTATGTTGCATGAGGAGCAAAAAGAGGAAAATATAAAAAGAATAATTATGAGATTATGAGATATTTCTTGCTTGGTGTTAAATGTAGGTTTTAAAATTGGCACGTAACCGTAAAGAGAATTGATGGGATAGTTCACCAAAAAAAAAAAAACATGGTGTCATTATTTACCCATTTTCTGCATTTTCTAAACTTGTGTGCATTTATTTCCTCTGTTAAACACAAAAGCAAACAGTTGACTACATGCTATGATTTCTATAGTTTTTTTTTTACTACTATTGAGTTCTGTGGCTACTATTAACTGTATTATTATTGCTAACCTACTTAACCTATCTATTGTGAGGAGATTTTTTGCATTTTGGGTGGACTATGTCTTTAATAGATGTAATAGATGCCTGTTTATTGTATAGCTTTCAGTTTGTGTTAAATTAGTGTTTGCTTTTTAAAAGGACAATCAATCTGTTCTTTTTATTGTTTTAGATTGTACTTTTAATATTCAACTTTTTTCACATTCTATATATATATAGATGCATTTACTATATATCTTTTCATAGCCTTCAAATTATACATTGTTTAGACTGTAACGGACAGTATATGGAATAAATTAAAATTAATTAATTAATTATTCACTTCAGGAAACGTAATTACCTGTAGAATGTAAACATCCTTGTAAAAGGTCATTTTGTCCATTAAATGAAAACCATTAATATACGACTAATCAACATTATATTACTTTCATCAATGTTGTTATTTTTACAACTTAAAAGATCGCAGCTGACCTTGCTAGCTGCAGATGTGGCCACTGAGATTGCGCGAGTGAATGAACGTGACCACACGCAATGCTGCAGTGCTCCACAGTACAGCACAAAATTATCTAACACAAGAAAGACATGACCAGCTAAACTTTTGCAATATTGCACATTGCACTACTGCACAGTGTTGCCATTTGGCAACACATACAGTTGAAGTTAGAATTATTAGCCCCCCTGAATTATTAGACCCCCTGTTTATTTTTTCGGAGAGAAGATTTTTTTCTAAACAAAATAGTTTTAATAACTCATTAATAACTGATTTATTTTATATTTGCCATGATGACAGTAAATAATATTTGACTAGATATTTTTCAAGACACTTCTATACAGCTTAAAGTGACATTTAAAGACTTAACTAGGTTAATTAGGTTTACTAGGCAGGTTAGGGTAATTAGGCAAGTTATTGTATAACGATGGTTTGTTCTGTAGACTATCAAAATAAATTTGCTTAAAGGGGCTAATAATTTTGTCCTTAAAATGGTGTTTAAAAAATTAATAACTGCTTTTATTCTAGTCAAAATAAAACAAATAAGACTTTCTCCAGAAGAAAAAATATTATCAGACATGCTGAGAAAATTTCCTTTGCTCTGTTAAGCATAATTTAGGAAATATTTAAAAAGAAAAAAATATTCAAAGGGGGGCTAATAATTCTGACTTCAACTGTACATTTGATCCAATTTAATAAAAACTTTTTTGAGGGATGAATATGTCATCATAACTAATCGTAGGTGATGTGTCTGATTTATTTTGTTGATTTGACACAAGTTGATCCTTTTTTTTTTATTGATGTTTTCGTTTGCATTCAGCAGCTTCTCACAATAGACACTAGCCTGTCAGAAATCGCGCCACAGAAAAACACTGCATGTCATGTGACTTAACCAAAGCACATCATTGACTAAACTTAGGTCTTCTCTTTCCAACAAAAAAAAAAGACAGTGGCAGGGAAAAGAACATAACAAGCATGTTGCCATATAATTTTTGATACATTTCCAAAAAAAAAACTTTTGAGTGATGAATATGTCATCAACTTATCGTAGGTGATGTATCTGATGTTTTTGTGGATTTGTCACAAGTTGATCCTTTGTTTTTATTGACGTTTTGGTTTGCATTCAGCAGCTCCTCACAATAGACACTAGTCTGTCAGAAATTGCGCTACAGAAAAACACTGCATGTCATGTGACCTAACCAAGGCACGTCATTGGCTAAACTAAGGTCTTCTCTTTCCAACAAAAAAAAAGACCTTTGTCTTAAAGAGACAGTGACAGTTATTAGCCTCCCTGTTTATTTTTTTTCCCCAATTTCTGTTTAACGGAAGATTTTTTCAACACAATTTTAAGCGTAATAGTTTTAATAACTCATTTATTAATTATTTTTAATTAATAACTGATTTATGTTATCTTTGTCGTGATGACAGTAAATAATATTTGACTAGATTTTTTCAAGACACTTCTATACAGCTTAAAGTGACAGGCTTTAAAGCCTTAACTAGGTTAATTAGGATAACTGGTTAGGGTAATTAGGCAAGTTATTGTATATCCATGGTTTGTTCTGTAGACAATCGAGAAAATATATAGCTTAAAGAGGCTAATAATTTTGACCTTAAAATGGTTTTTAAAAAATGAAAAACTGATTATATCTTAGCCGAAATTAAACAAATAAGTCTTTCTCCAGAAGAAAAAATATTATTAGACATACTGTGAACATTTCCTTGCTCTGTTAAACATCATTTGGAAAATATAAAAAAAATAAAAATAATTCAAAGGGGGGCTAATAATTCTGACTTCAACTGTAGATGAATTTACTATATTTCTTTTCATAGCTTTCAAATTACACATTGTTTGTACTGTAATGGACAGTATATGGAATAAAATAAAATAACTTAATTAATTCTTTTTCACTTCAGGAAATGTAATTGACATTGATATAAACTTAACAGTATAATTTACCATTTTTAAAGTTCAAAAGTCTTGTAATAACAGTCCAGATTTTATCCAATGAATATTTTAATGTTAATTATTTTAAATTCATTTATGACATTTTAATAAGTAGCAAATTGAGGATTTTCTAGTTATTTTTAAAATAGTGCAACAGCAAGGGTTTCTGCACTTTACACAGCCCATCTGAATTTAATAATAGTAAAGAAAAAGAGTAAACGTGACAAATGAAGACAACCATTTAGATAATGTATTTTATACAATGTATTCTACTTCATTATCTTTCTTTTTTTTTCTTTTTTTTTCTGTAAATACGATCAATAACTGAGGCTCAAAATGGCCCCAGATGTATTTTTAATAAAACAAAACTCTGCATTTCCACAGTACTGTACAAGAGGCATGAAAAAAAGCATCCAATAAAACTCAAATGAGACGTCCTTACACAGCATTTCTTTTTAACGTTTATTACCTCCAAACATTGTGACCTAACAATTGGAAGCAAACATTTCAGGGAGTTCATTTCCAAAAGATTGAAGTTGACTTTTGAAATGCGTTTACAGTACTTGTTTTATTTCATCAGTTGCCAGATACTGTTATTTTAATGAGTTATTTATTGAGCATCGATACTGCACCACCAGCGGCTGGTGTTTATATATACAAAGCCAAAATTCTAGTATCGATCCAAACCTTTGCAAAAGTTTACTCTGTGTTTGATATCTGCGATTTTCAATTTAGTCTTCTTAGCTTATGCAGTGAAGACACAGGATTGATAGATCCTGAGAGCACTTGGTGATATTTATGATGTCACTGCTGACCTTTTAGATGGTATGTCATCACAGCAGCCAATCAGCGTGTCATTTCCTCCGCTTCTATTTTCCTCCTCCTGTCTGCCTCATGCACACGTGAGGATAAATAAGGAATGAGAGTGAATAACAGCCTTTTTTTCATTATTGCAGAGGTGGAAAGTCAAGCTCCGACAGATTGGCTGTTCAAGCCGCTGTTGAGCCAACAGGGAAACAACCAAACATGTTATTGCATGTCACTCACTTGGCAACAGCAGGCTTTCTTCCTGTTGTGTCGGTGTCATTGTTTTGTGTGGTTCGTGTGTCAGGGTGAGTGGACTATTGTGTGCTGTCAGTCTAACGGGATTAGATGAAATTCCCAAGATTTCCAGTCAATCGCCTGTCGGCTTGGTTGATGCATGAAGGACGAGACGAGCGATGGGCTTGTTGTGTCTAATGTTGTGTTGTGATTGTCTTGAATCCAGTTTCTATGGTCACTACTGATCTATTACATTCCTGCACTGCATTGTCAGCATCAGGTAGTTTGAATGAGAGACGGGGGAATCTGTGGTTCAGTTATTGAATGTATTAGGGAATTTTTTTTTTACTTTCAATAGTTTTTTATTTTTAAAAATGTATATTTATGCATACATATTTTCTTCCCCATTATAATCACTACAAAATGTATGCAATTGCAATTTGCATTTGAATCAAACTAAGATTTTTTTTCATCGCACACACATTGTTTAATAATAATAATAATAATACTAATTCATTCATTTTCTTTTCGGCTTAGTCCCTTTATTAATCAGGGGTCGCCACAGCGGAATGAACCGGCAACTTATCCAGCATATGTTTTACGCAGCGGATTCCATTCCAGCTGCAACCCATCACTGGGAAACATCCATACACTCTCATTCACACACATACCCCACAGACATTTTAGCTTACCCAATTGACCTATACAGCATGTCTTTGGACTTGTGGGGGAAATCGGAGCACCCGGAGGAAACCCACGCGAACATAGGGAGAACATGCAAACTCCACACAGAAATGCCAACTGACCCAGGCTCGAACTAGCAACCTTCTAGCTGTGAGGCGACAATGCTAACCCCTGAGCTACCATGCCACCCTTAGAGGAGACTCGAAAACCTGAAATGAATGGTTCAGATAAGGGAGACATCCAAAATGTGTACTGTTTCCCGGTTGGGAAACTCCGCTATATAGCATATGTACAGTGCGCAGTGATCACAAAAATGTAAATGTCTACAAGAGTTAAAAAACACTAATTGCCACATGGACACACAAAAAACCCTCAGTGTTCAGTGGTTTTAAGTCTTGTTCATAAAAAATGCCAACTGACCCAGCCGAGGCTTCGAACCAGCGACCTTCTTGCTGTGAGGCGATTGTGCTACCCACTGCGCCACTGTGACGCCTAATAATAGTAATAGTTATTATTATTATGGTTATTATTATTGTTTAAATATTTTAAGTTTTATATATATTCATATTTTATATAACATTTTATTTTATTTTAAAGTAAAGGAACAAATTATGTGTTTTTTTTTTACTTTGTCTATCAAATGATCAAAAAGCACCACATAACAACATTTCCACATAATATGTACCATAATATTGTCTTGTCTTCATGTAACATAATGTAACATAACATGAAGACTAGACAAGATTTGCCATTTTTAAATCATTATTATATTGCATTTTTTTTAGATAAGTGCAGCCTTGGTGAGGATAGAAGAATAGAAAAATGTTTCAAGAGTTCACACTTAGCTGATGATTGATTATAAAGCATGTTTGGCATGCTGTCCTGGGAGAGAGCCCTGAGCTCATAAGATCATCAAGCCCGGGGCTCCCTCCCATTTGCAAGGCAAAAGGGGAGTTTGAGCTCAGGTAGATCTCTAGAACTCCCCTGTTGTAGTAGCTCATGAACAGATAGTGATTGCTCTTAAGAGATAACTACTTACTAGGTGCATGTCTACGGTGCCGATTTGGATTAGTCAATTAACTTAAGTTGCATGTTTTTGGACGATGGGAGGAAACCGGGGGACCCAGGGGAAACCCACGTGAGCATGGGGAGAACGTGTAAACTCCGCACAGAAACATCAGCTGGCTTGGTAAGGACTAAAACCAGTGACGTTCTGTGCTAGCCACTGAGCCACAGTGCTGTGCTAGCCACTGAGCCACCGTGCCACCCATCTAGGAAATGAGGAGAAGTAGGGGTGGAAGGGGGGATTCTTCAAAACGAAGATGGCTGTTATATGGAACTTAGAGTATTTATAGTGGCTTAGGAATTATCTGATTGGTGAATCATACATTGGATAATGCGGGACCAGCCGGAAGCAATCATAAGCACGTGATCCTCTCGAAATTAGTTTATAAATATACTTCACTTAAAAAAAAATGCCAGATACTGTTTTTTATTTAATAAATATGCTGTACTATAAAAGCTTTAGCAAACTGTTCAATTGCATCATAGTTGTTAGAGCCATAAAGAGCACTAAGAAATGTTTTATATTTTTTAATATTATATTATTTGTATTGAGAGGTACTGTTATTGTTGTTTGTTAGTTTGCATATTTTTTGATATTATATTGCACACATGACGTTTCATATGTTAACTGTAATGCCATACGTCATACGTATGCATAAGCAACCAGGAAAAAAAGATAAAGAAGAAAGAGGCTTGAGGGTAGACCGTCTTTTGACCGTTCTTTAAAACCATATTTAAGTTGAAGCTTGATTGAAGTTTGAAGTTTGATTTTTGTTATATCCTGACAAAAGAAAAGTAAACATTGCAAGTTTGTAGTTTTATGCATCAAATCCTCTGTGCCCAGTCCCTATGGAAATGGTGGAGAATAGAGGAATCACCATTACAATAGTCATAAGCACTGAGTTAAAGCTAGTAGGTTAGACTTGTTCATTTTTTTTTGTTAGTATTATTGTTAGATTGATACTGATGCAGACAGTACACATGTTTACAGTCCTTGTTTTCTTTCATTAGTTGCCAGATACTGTTCTTATAATAAATATGCTCTGCTATAGTAGCTTTAGCAAAATGTTCAACAATTACATCATAGTCATAAGCACTGAGTTAAAGTATACAGTCATAGGCACTGAGTTAAAGCTAAAGTTTTTCTGCCTGAAGCAAGAAGCAATACTGGCTTTTTGTCAGTATTACTATTTGATTAATATTAATGGCATACTGTACACATAGTGGCAGGTTTGTTTGACTTTTTGTACACTGTTAGGCCCATTTCACAAATCTTTTTTTTGCCTGTTGTTGTTTTTGCTCTGCCAGTTCACTTAAGAAAAACCCATTTTATTTACATAACATAAATACATATGACCATTCATTCTCGCAGCTGCATTGCCACGAGCGTTCTTTACACTGCACATGCTTTTAGACACGAGTGTTTGAACACAGCTGCATACAATAGCAGTCAAAAAACTTAACTTTGGTTGTAAAGGACTATTACATCCATAACTCACGCTCAGTTCCTTGACCACACATTCTACTAAAGGTTATTAAAATATAATTTTTATTAGAAAATATATAAAAGTCAACTTTATTGAATATGAAATTAAATTGTCTCTAATATTTCTTATTTCAAAATCAGAATACTAATTTCTTTTAGCTTTCCCCTTTTTTAAGTCACAAGTTCTTACACTCACTTTATTAGGTACACCTTACTAGTACTGTGTTAGATAATTTTTTACCTTCAGAACTACCTTAATCCTTCATGGCATAGATTCAACAAGGTACTGGAAATATTCTTTAGAAACTTTGGTTTATATTGACATGATAGCTGCACGTAGTTGCTGCAGATTTGTCGGCTGCACATCCATGTATTCGAATCTCCTGTTTCACTACATCCCAAAGGTGCTCTATTGGATTAAGGTCTGGTGACTGTGGAGGCCATTTAAGTACAGTGAACTCGTTGTCATGTTCAAGAAACCAGTCTGAGATGATTCGCGCTTTATGGCATGTTATCCTGCTGGAAGTAGCCATCAGAAGATGGGTACACTGTGATCATAAAGGGATGGACATGGTCAGCAACAATACTCAGGTAGGCTGTGGCGTTGACACGATGCTCGGTTGGTACTAATGAGCCCAAAGTGTGCCAAGAAAATATCCCCCACACCATTACACCCCCACCAACAGTCTGAACTGTTAATACAAGGCAGGATGGATCCATGCTTTCATGTTGTTGACGCCAAATTCTGACCCTACCATCCGAATGTCGCAGCAGAAATCGAGACTCGTCAGACCAGGCAACATTTTCCCAATCTTCTGTTGTCCAATTTAGGTGAGCCTGTACGAATTGTAGCCTTAGTTTCTGTTCTTGACAGCTGACAGCAGTGGTACCCGGTGTAGTCTTTTGCTGATGTAGCCCATTTACCTCAAGGTTGGATGTGTTGTGCATTTAGAGATGCTCTTCTGCATACCTCGGTTGTAACGAGTGGTTATTTGAGTTACTGTTGCCTTTTTTATCAGTTTGAATCAGTCTGGCTATTTTCCTCTGACCTCTGGAATCAACAAGGCATTTGTACCCACAGAACTGCCGCTCACTGGATATTTTCTCTTTTTCAGATCGTTCTCTGTAAACCCTAGAGATGGTTGTGCGTGAAAATCCCAGTAGATCAGCAGTTTCTAAAATAGTCAGACCAGCCTGTCTGGCACCAACAACCATGCCACGTTCAAAGTCACTTAAATCACCTTTCTTGCCCATTCTGATGCTCGGTTTGTACTGCAGCAGATCGTCTTGACCATGTCTACATGCCTAAATGCATTGAGTGGCCGGTGAGTGTAGAACAGAATTGGTTGCTACCAGATTTCCAGAATTTAATTATTGATTTCCTTGTTTCCTTTTACTTAATTGTACTGAGTTGTAGATGTTTTTGTGTAAAATTAGAGCTTACAGTTTACTAAGAGTGTTTACTATTTGTGTAGCTACAGTATATGTATTTGCTGAATATGTAACTAAAAGTTTTATTACAAGCTGAGCTGAAATAAAACATCATCTGCATTCTAAAACCAGCTGTATATGGTACATTTTGCAATGCAAACTTCAGTTTTGTTGCCCTTGTGTCAAGAAGACTATGAAATAATAGAGAAGGGAGAGCGTTTAATTTTCCTTTTCCCTTTGATTCCATTGATTTTTTTTTCTCCCCTGGAAGACCTGAGCTCACACAGGAGATCATTTCTCACTCTATAGCCTCTATCTGTCTTTTATGATGAACATTTAAAGTTTTATTCCTCCAATCTGAATCCAAGTCCCTGAACACAATCTATGTGATGTGGAGGGGCACTGAGCCCATAGAAATGGATCCATACATAAATAAATCTGTTGAATGAAGAGCTTTCTTGCCTTCTGGAGTTAGTGCAGTCCTGTCAAGATTTATATCTTTTTTTTTTTTTTGCTGGTCAGAGAGCTTTATTTGAGATTGGATGAAGATGTGAACAGGGTATACACAAAAATATTTTCCTAGTTCACTGGTTGCCTACTGAAGCTATACATGGAATAAATGAAAGAATGACTATTGATTATTTGTCAATAATTAAATAATTAATAACAGGTTAAGTAAACTATAGTAAATGTATAGGTTACAGGGTTTTTTTTTTTTTTTTTTTGGGGGGGGGGGGGTTGTTACGTAACGTCAACATAATCTTATCAAAACAACGTTATTATTGGTGTCAGACTACATTCTGTGAGACTATAAATTTTGAATTAGTTTTTTTTTTTACAAGAATTGAAGGACAATTGTGAAATTAAACTGATTAACTTCTGAGAAACTATGGGTCTGTCAGATGTGGCGCGCACTCTCATTCCCATACAGCAGAGAGTGGCTGTGTGGAACTCCTCCATGCGCGATTCAGAGAGCAGAAATTTGTAAACGCGTGACCATCTAGAGACAGAAATGACATGCTGTTGTGTAAATAAGATATTACATACGGCTATTTAGCTTGTTTATTAAAAGAAATATAATATAATACTATAAATAATGATATAGGGGAAACATTGGGTTAATAGAGAGCAAAATTTGTGAATATCTAGTTTGAAATAAAGGAAGCATGGATGGATAGATGGATACAAAAATTGACTGATGGATTGATTAAATTATAGGAAAATGGATGAATGGGTGAAATGAAAACTCGTTAGTCGGTCAGTTGGTTGGTTGGTTGGTTGCTTGCTTGGTCGTACGTATCGCTGTCAACATTGCCAATTTTACATTGTCTTGTTTTTTTGTGAGTATGTCGTTGTATTTTGCACTGTCTGTATTTTGCACTGTCGTTGTATTTGCACTATCTGTATTTTGCACTGTCTGGAGCCAGCACCTAAGCTTTTCACTCATCATAGCACACGTGCTGCTGATGACGTGACAATAAAATTTGATTTTGTTTGATTTGATTTGGTTGAAAAGAAGGTCACTGGTTCAAGCCTCGACTGGGTCAGTTGGCATTTCTGTGTGGAGTTTGCATGTTCTCCACGTGTTGGTGTGGGTTTTCTCCGGTGCTCCGGTTTCCCCCACAAGTTCAAAGACATGGCCTATAGGTGAATTGGGTAAGCTAAAAACAAAAAAATGTCAGTAGTGTATGTGTGTGAATGAGTATGTGTGTATGGGTGTTTGCCAGTGATGGGTTGCGGCTGGAAGGGCATCCGCTGCATAAAACATATGCTGGATAAGTTAGTGGTTCATTCCGCTGTGGCGATATCTATACGCCTGATGAGCTTTTATATTAATAGACAATGCACAGATATTGATTTTTCACAATGTTTTTACACTACATTTGAATCTAACAAGCTTAGTTTACAATGTTTACTTCTATTAAATCTAAATGACAAATATCTGAAATGATTGTTATGATTTAATTAATGTCAGTTTTAATGTTATTGATTAATGCACTTACTAGACAGATTTCATTCATTCATTTTCCTTCTGCTTTGTTGCTGGTTTATTAGGGGTTAACACAGCGGAATGAACCACTTACTTGACAGATTTATGTGTTTTTAACTTCAGGTGTATGTGTTTTATGTTTGGTAAAACAATTTCATTTTTTTAAGATTTATTTTTGGCCTTTTTGCTTTATTATATAGGACAGAAAGCAAAGTGGAAGAGAGAGAGGGGGTAGGGTTGGGAAATGTCCTCGAATCAGGATTCGAACTCGGGACACCCTGACGTGCTACTGCACCATATGTCGACGCGCTAACCCCTAGGCTATTGCGCCGACGGTAAAATAATTTCTAATGGCATCTTTAGTGATTTTTCAGCTATATGCACTGTCTTGTCCCAATAGGTGGATTTAGAGGTTTTTGCAAAAAAAGCACAAGTGGATTTAGCTGGTTTTGACGGCAAAGAAAATCTGCCTTGTTAAAATCCAAAGAATTGTCTAAAGTGACATTTTTGAAAAAAGTTATTTTATTTACTAGCTAATAACCTTTTCATTATCTATAAAATGAAACTTCTGAACCTAACCAGAGGAGCCTGATAGAAAATGCTCGTTTACAAAAACATAAGGTCTGATGGATTTAGAGGGTTTTGCATCTGAACTCTTCAAATATTAAAAGACATTTGTGAATTTTTTTATTTTTATTTTTAACAATATTATGGTCAAAATGTAAAAATTCAGCTTAATGAATACTAGACAAAGTGACATGAAATGAACAAACCAAGTGTGCCGCAGGCCTCCTTTTGAGTGACGGTCTCGGCCGTTAGATTGCCCCCTGGGGGCTGGCTGCAGTACAGTGCAGTGCAGTCATAAAGCCCGCCTCCCCCATGTTAACCAACAAGACTTGAACCTAAATAAAAAAATTAATTACACTTGCAATAAAATTTCCCGAAAGATGGTTTTGGTCAATAGAGGAACTGGTTATCAAGCTGATATAGGTTCAGATTTCTGTTTTTAGCCAATAATTTAATGTTATAAAAACAAGGCGTGTCATTATGATTGACAGTTGTGATTGACAGCTTCTCTAAGCAGACCGTCGGAGCTTCGAGAGAAGATTGAAGTATCAATGTTGTGCCCGTCGTGAGGCGTTTTGCATTCAAAGCGTTCAATGGAAAAAGGCGCTGTCACGTCTTCCATATTTTTTACAGTCGTTGGAACGAACAAATGAATGACTAAATGAATGAACAAAAGAATGAAACTCTGAGTACAGTGTGTACAATATGTTTTTACCTCAGCCTTGGCTATAGCGCAGTACAGTGTCTGACATGCTGTCTGATGTCTCACCGCTCGGCCTTGCCAGATCGAGCTCCATTAGATCTATTACCTATAATACTGCTGAGACTGTAACGGCACACTTTGAGATAAAAAATTAATAACGGTCTCAGCTGAAACTTTTTCCCTTTCTGTCTCAGTTTTATGTTTCATCTGTCTCTCTCAGCGAAGCAGTTGACCTTGCTGGGAAAGCATCTGCCACAACATGAAAACAACCCCTGCTGAGACTGATCTGAGAACTGTTGAGCTCACCCAAGAGCTGAAGTCTGCCAGCTCTGCTTAATCAAGATTATGTGCTCAGCAATCCCTGTGCTGTACACTCGCACATCAGAGAGGTTGACTAACTGATTTGGGGTCAGTATTGCTAATCAGTGCTGTCGCTGTTGCGCAGATACAGTATAATGGAGCGGGATGTGTGGAGGGACTGATGGCTGCTGTTGGTGGCAGCTCCATTCTGCTGCTGCTGCTGTCGTGTGAGCTTCATTGAAAAGCTTGTGCCATTTTTGCAAAAGCACTTTATATGGCATTTGTCAGGATTTACTTTTTACTTCCTTCATTTTGGTGCTATTATATATTTGTATATTAGGGGTGTAACGGTTCACAAAAATCACGGTTCGGTTCGATACGACACAGTGGTGTCACGGTTCGGTATGTTTTCGATACAGCAAAAAAAGAAAAAAGCCAGAGGATTTGTCTGATTGAAATCTTTTTAATTTATTAAAACTAACATCATAAAAGCATGATCTCTCTTCTTTTTTTCTTTTCTTTTTTTTTTTTTTACTTTGAACAGTGACATAAAGCTATACTTCTGGGGTTTCTGCTTAGCAGCAAATAAAATAAATCTTTCTTTATACTCAAAACCAAAAAGCTGCTTATAAAAATAAATGTAATATTTTTGTAGTTAAACAAATAAAAAGAAAAAAAACAATTTCAATCAATTTTTAAGTAATTTTTTTTATTTTCAGAAAGTGTCCACCTTTTCTTCAGACAGCACAGATCTGCTTGATTTGACTGTCACCTGCCATTTCAGTGGATCTGAAAGCAGGAATTATTATCTGACTGAAATGGGCTTATGAAGGAATAATGTAACGGGGCTCTATTACATTTAACATTTTCTTAAAACCCCAAATTTCCACTACCGATTACGGTCTCATATCCACAGCTATAAATGTAAATGTGCTTTGCCCTGTTCGAATCTGGAGAAATTGCCTGTCTGAATGCTGCGGGGATAGTTGCATGTAGTGCGCGTGTCTAGTTTTCGTCTAATTCCAGTTAGTGATTCCGTGATGTCAGTAGCTATGTTTCCATCCACCTATTTTTATGTGCATTTTGGAGATGTGCAAAAAAAAACGGTTGATGAAAACGCCATGATACGCGTAAATTTTGAAAATGCTTATAAAAAACATATGCGCATAACTAAGTAGAATAAACTTTTTATTCTTTAAGAAAAGATGTGCATAAACTACGGTGGAAACTCTTTTACTGCACAAATTCCAGTGTGCGCATTAAAAAAAGGTCATGTGATTTTGTTATAAGAGATCATGTGATTATAAAAATGTGTGTAAATGGACAAACCAGCAGGCTGAGCACATTATAAACCATCTGACATGTTGTTTTTGTCATTCTCAAACGCCTTACCGTTTAAGTATTAGTGTTATTATATTATTTATGACCTCCAGAATCAAGAGTGTCTGTGCTCCGTGTCTAACGCCTTCAAACGCCACCGCGCGTTCACTGTGTGTTAGGATTGCCTTCCGAGGCGCAAGTCATTTATTAGATGAAGAAAAGATTGACGCAGCTTCTCCTACTGCTGTAAATTCAGTTTTTACTGTTGATATTTGGCGCCAGTTAATCAGGAAGTGATGGTTTTGTTCGCTTTGACTCGTTGGATGGAAACGCAGCTTTATTTGCACGTCTTTTATGCGATAATCCAACAACATAGTGTTTTTTTTTTATCCACCACTCTCTTGCCATCACCCTCCAAACAGGAAAACCAAAGTGAACCCAAACGCCAGACCCGCTGTTGGTTATAGGAGGATTACATTAATGTTAGCCATTTAGCGAGCTAGTGCAGCGTGTGTCTGACTGGAGTAGTGTGGAGGTGGGCGGGAAAGGCAGCATGTTGCCTGTCACGTCCAGGGATACGTCATTTGGGATGCGTTGTTGAGTGTTGTTGAACTGAAAACATTATATTCTGTACACTTACTCTCTTTTATCTTTTTAGAAATCGTTCTAAACGTTTGTAATTCATACCGAACCGAAAGCCTCGTACCGAACGGTTCAATACGAATACGCGTATCGTTACACCCTTAGTGTGTGTGTGTGTGTGTGTGTGTGTGTGTGTGTGTGTGTGTGTGTGTGTGTGTGTGTGTGTGTGTGTGTGTGTGTGTGTGTGTGTGTGTGTGTGTGTGTGTGTGTGTGTGTGTGTGTGTGTGTGCATATATACAGTATCATGTCACAGCCATATCACCCTGCAGCCCAAGACCGGTTACTCACTGAAGCTAAGCAGGGCTGAGCCTGGTCAGTACCTAGATGGGAAACCACATGGGAAAAACTAGGTTGCTGTTGGAAGTGGTGTTAGTGAGACCAGCAGGGGGCGCTCAACCTGTGGTCTGTGTGAGTCCTAATGCCCCAGTAAAGTGAAGGAGACACTACACTGTCAATGAGCGCCATCTTTCAGACGAGACCTTAAACCGTCCTGACTCTCTGTAGTCATTAAATATCCTATGGCATTTTTCATAAAGAGTAGGGGTGTAACCTCAGTGTCCTGGCCAAATTCCTTCTATCAGCCCTTACCAATCATGACCTCCCAATCAAGCCCATTCACCAAATTGGCTCTATCACTGTCTCTCCACTCCACCAATAGCTGGTGTGTGGTGAGCGCACTGGCGTCGTTGTCCTTTGGCTGCCTTCATATCATCCTAGTGCAAGGGTGCTCAACCCTATTCCTGGCGATCGACCTACCTGCAGTTTTCAGTTGCAGCCCTTATCAAACACACCTGCCTGTAATTATCAAGTGCTCCTCACGTTCTAAATAATTGGTTCAGGTGTGTTTGATCAGGGTTGGAGCTGAAATCAGCTGGAAGGTCGATCGCCAGGAACAGGGTTGAGCACCCCTGTCCTAGTGGATGCTGCACACTGGTGGTGGAGTGGAGAGACCCCCCTTATGATTGTGAAGTTCTTTGGGTGTATGACCATACACAATAAATGTGCTATATAAATACACATTACATTACATGTGTACTGCTTTTGGTGGTTTACAAGAACACTATACATTTGACATTGGACATGTTTTGTGTCTTCATAATTCAAAATGCTTAAAAATCATACTCAATGGGGTCTTTTCACATTCAGATTTTGTCACAGGTGTCTTGTGAGGCTTGGGTTCAGGGGTAGGGCCACATAATAAGCATAAAAAAGCATATTCTGCTGTTTAAAATATATTATGTCTATGGAGAGTCCTCGTAAACCACCTATACCAACTGTGTGTGTGTGTGTGTGTGTGTGTGTGTGTGTGTGTGTGTGTGTGTGTGTGTGTGTGTGTGTGTGTGTGTGTGTGTGTGTGTGTGTGTGTGTGTGTGTGTACATTATCTATCTTTCTTTTTGTTCCATTAACCCATCCATCTATATCCATGCATATTTTTATAATCCATCCGTGATCCATCTATCTTTTATCCTTTTATATTAACCTACTAGATCCATTTATCTTCTTTCGATCCATCCATCCATCCGTCCATCCATCCATCTGTCCATCTTTTTATGATCCGTCCATGATCTTTTATAATAACCTACTTTAAATCAGCACCATCTATCCATCTTTTTGTCATTTCATCATTTCCTATCCATCCATCATTTCATTCATCCATCAATATATCCACTTATCTTTTTATTTAGTCCATCCATCCATTTCTCAATCAATCAATCAATCAATCAATCAATCAATCAATCAATCAATCAATCAATCAATCAATCAATCAATCAATCAATCCATCAATCAATCCATCCATCCATTAATAAATTAACCAACCAACCAACCAACCAACCAACTAAAATTTGATTCTAAACAACCAACCAACCAACCAACCAATCAATGTGATTTCATTTAATCTATCCATTACCTATCCATCCACCATTTCAATCTTCCATCAATATATCCACTTATCTTTTTAATCAGTCCATCCATTCATTTCTTAATCAATCAATCATTCCATCCATCTATCAATTAATAAATTAACCAACTAACCAAGATTTGATTCTAAACAACCAACTAACCAACCAACCAACCAACCAACCAACCGACCAATCAATGTGATTTCATTTCATCTATCCATTACCTATCCATCCACCATTTCATTCATCCATCAATATATCCACTTATCTTTTTAATCAGTCCATCCATTCATTAATCAATCAATCAATCAATCAATCAATCAATCAATCAATCAATCAATCAATAAATTAACCAACCAACCAACTAACCAAGATTTGATTCTAAACAACCAACTAACCAATCAACGTGATTTCATTTAATCTATCCATTACCTATCCATCCACCATTTCAATCATCCATCAATATATCCACTTATCTTTTTAATCAGTCTATCCATAAATTTCTTAATCAATCAATCAATCAATCAATCAATTAATGTGATTTCATTTCATCTATCCATTACCTATTCATCCACCATTTAATTTATCCTTCAATATACCTATTTATCTTTTAATCAGTCTATCCATCCATTTCTCAATCAATCAATCAATCAATCAATCAATCAATCTATCAATCAACCAACCAATCAACCGACTAAACAAGATTTGATTCCTACCAACCAGCCAAACAACCAATGTAATTTCATTTCATCTATCCATTCCTCTATCCATCAGTCCATATGTCTCCAGATATCTTTTCATTATTTAATCCGCCCATCAGTCTATGTTTGTATTCATCCATCCATTCATTCAAACATCCATCCATATATCATTTATTAACTGTACTATACTGTACAACTATTTATTGTTCCTTTTCTACATTTTTCAGTTATTTTTATTTATTTAGAGCATTCAGTTTTGCTTTAACATTCTGAAACGGTATATTTTGCTATATTTTTTCCCTTCCTTTATCCTTCCTGGTAGATCTGAATATATTTTGCCATCGCAGTACACACTAGACCCTGAGATTCCTTCTAATGGATTGTGAACATATCAAGGTCCAAATCTTAAAACTAAATAGTTTTTTAGATCACAATGCTTCATTTTTAATATGACAAAATGATCCTAATTTGCATGACACTGACAAATTCCGTTTAACCTCAGTGGTTATTTTTCTGTTCCTCCTGATTCCAATTTGTGATATTAATGTCAGTGATGATAACTGCAGTTGTTCCGGGCTGTGTTTTCGTCTCTGAGGGATGAGCGTTGTGCGGGGGCCAGCTGTGTGCCATGGCATGCTGATGCCGTCTGATGTGGGCGCTGCTTAATAGATTTTATAATATTCCTCCAGTCTTCACACTTACTCATGTAGTCTGTGAATTCTTCTGCCATACTCATCCATTACGACACCTACGAATAAAATCTGGAAATGAGTCAAAAACACAAATTTCGGAGGTTGTTAGAGTGGATCCTCTCAAAGCTTATGGGGGATCGGGGGATATAAACAGAGATTTTAATGATGTAATGTTTCATCCTTACTCTGCAACAGGGTTTGTGTTTGGGGTTTTGGACTGGATACCAGGCCAGTGCAATCAATTACTTTATATCTCTACGGTGTGTGATTTTGTTGAATTGAACCATACCCATCCCACTCCCACTGTTGAGGGGCTCAGGGTTGGACTACATTTGAAGAAAATACTGGCGATGCTACGAGCAGCTCTCAGCATGTCCAGCATCTGAAATGTACTGCTTTCAGCCTCAACCCATGCAAGCTTCAGTTTCTCTGGAGATGCAATTTGAAGTACTCTCTTGTCTGCTTTCACTTGTGGTTCTTCTCAAGGACACATTTCTCAGCTTGGTTTCAGCTCTGCTTCTCATACAAAATGAAATAAATAAACAAGCAAATATATCAGAGAGGTTTTGATGTGCAGTGCTCTTTCTTAAATTTTGCAGTCTCTCTGTATTTTTTATATACAGTGTGCGCATATATATATATATATATATATATATATATATATATATATATATATATATATATATATATATATATATATATATATATATATATATATATATATATATATACATACACATGTATATATTATAGGTGGGCATAGATTAATTTTTTTATCTAGATTAATCTAGATTACTTTCAAAATTAATCTAGATTAATCAAGATTAAAATGGCTTATTTGAATTCTGCCGAAGGCATTCGGAATATGTGTGCTACCCAAATATTAAGTCATTGAGAACGGGTTTCTCAAGCCAGGTGACGCATTAGACCAGGGGCTCATCTCCTGTTTCCAAAATGCATCACAAACTGTTTGAGAAACTGTTCTACTATGATAATTGGTGATGAAAATAAATGATGTTCAATAAGATGTACTTGTGTTTACTAACTGTTTATTTAGTTAAACATGAATGTTGAACTGTAGGCCTACATAAGCTCCAAACAGTGATTTCATACTTGCTTTTGATGTACGTACATAGAGAAAATGCTGCTTCGCAAAGGCAAGTTCACAGAGCCCTGACAGTGTCAAACATTGAGTATGTTTACATGGGCAACAATACTTTAATACGATTATAATATGATTAAAACAATACTCTGATTAAGAGTCTACCATGTAAACAGCGATTTTTGATTACTTAATGCGACTAAAGTCATCACTGAACTAAACAGAAATGCAATTGAGACGTGGAGTATGCAGATATTAGTGGCATTACTGACAAACTATTCCCATCATGCAGGACTTTTCGCCATATTTTCCGACAAGATCCACACAGGCGGCTGTCAGTAAAGGACCGCACAGACACACAGACGCACACACACAAACACACACACACAGACATCGCGAAATGCGGAAGTTTTTTTTCTTCTCATTCGGCGTGTGTTATTAAATTCCATAACACTCTCACCTGTCCTTAGTCATTTATTTGCGTCTAATACCCCAGTTTGTCACGAAAGCATGAATTAAATGTTCGTGAGTTAAAGTGAAACTGCTCAACTGCAGTTAGAGTCAGGCATCCTGCTGATTTGATTCAGAAGGGCACTTCTTTCCCAGACGGCTCACCGGTCAGGTATACATCTGCGCTAAACTATCAAGGTAAAAGTCATCATGGCTTGCATAGAAAAGACCCAGCTCTTACCCAACTTTAAGAATAGATTAACGGCGAATTTTTATTTATTTTTTTATTTTTTTATCGTGCGATAAGAGTCTCGCGTTAACGCAGCACGTTAACGCCGATAACGGCCCACCACTAATATATATATATATATATATATATATATATATATATATATATATATATATATATATATATATATATATATATATATATATATATATATAGTTGAAGTCAGAATTATTAGCCCCCCCAGAGTTTTTGGCCCCTTGTTTATTTTTTTCCCCAATTTCTGTTTAATGGAGAGAAGATTTTTCTCAACACATTTCTAAACGTAAAAGTTTTAATAACTCATTTCTAATAACTGATTTGCTCTGTAGACTATCGGAAAAAAATTTGCTTAAAGAGGCTAATAATTTTGTCCTTAAAATGGTGTTTAAAAAATTAATAACTGCTTTGATTCTAGCTGAAATAAAACAAATAAGACTCTCTCCTGAAGAAAAAATATTATCAGACACACTGTGAAAATTTCCTTGCTCTGTTAAACATCATTTGGGAAAAATTTAAAAAAAGAAAAAAAAATCAGGGGTGGGGGGGGGTTGGTTCTAATAATTCTGACTTCAACTGTATATATATATATATATATATATATATATATATATATATATATATATATATATATATATATATATATATATATATATATATATATATATATATATATATATATACAGTTTGAACATATCCACTAGCTTCACTTATCTACGTGTAGAGCATAAACAACCATGAACCACAGGGTAGGGACATTTTTTGGATGGACTGTGCGGTCTCAGACCAAGAGAGGAAAGTCTGGGCCTCCAGTAATGGTGAAGCACCTCACTGGCACCTTGACCCCTTCTTCAGCACTTCACCCATGCACCTGCTCATGCATTTAGCCAAGGCCAAGGTGTGAATGTCAGCATAATCCACCTGCCACACGCACAGTCTAGGCAAGACAGCACTCCTCAACCCTGACCATGTAATAGGCTGTCCTTCACAGTGGAAACGTCCCATGGGCACTACCCTAAGAGCACAGAGAGAGAGAGAGAGAGAGAGAGAGCAAGAGAGAGAGAGAGAGAGAGAGAGATGGTATATCAGTGTTGGTCACGAACAGCCTCTGGGCCTTGTGTGGCAGGCCTAATCCATCATTTAATATGAGAGGCTCTTATTTTACTCTCCCACCTCACCATTCCTCACTACTGCTTGTTACATTTCACTGTTTCAAATATGTTCAAATGAACCATTTAACTTGTACGTACTGCTGACCCCCCTGCACAAGTTGTAATCTAATACTCCACAAAACATAATTCTCTGATTTAAATGTCTGGAGTAAACATTCAAAAAATCCACAATATTGCATAAATTCCATGACTTATGGGAACCCTACTCATGCAATAGTAAAATGGCTATTCATTTTCAGAAGTTGTAGTAATGCTTTCTTTTCCCTTAAATAAAACAAAATAAATGTTGTTTATATCATTTAAAAAAAAAAATTTTAACCCGATACCAAGCTGGCTGTGATGCAGCGAGGGGCGAAAAATTATAAACAACAGAACATTTCTCTTGTTTTCTTTGAAAAATCAAAACATTTTCTAGATTTTTTCGCATCCAGTTGAGAAGGCACATATACAGCTAATCATCGTGCACATCACCCACACGCGCGCCCAGAGGAGGACGGCAAATTGCTGGCTGGGTTGCAAGTCTCTTGAAGGACAAACCGCAAAATGATCAAGCCTCTTTTTTTTTTGGGTAATTGGCTCATTTTACTGGGCAAGAGCTCCTAAGTGTAAGTAATGATGTTTTCCCCATATTCAAAGTGGAGTGCTGTGGTGGATGTGAGGTAGGGAGTCATGCCATCTGTTTATCAAATTGCCAGTGTAATGCACCGTTTTTAAGACTAATGGGATTTGTAATTAAAGTTAAGCACATAGGCAACACAAATCAAGAAAGCTCCTCCTAAAGCACACTCACGTTTAAATGCACAATTCTATTAGCAGCTGCAGACTAAAGAGCATCAGAAAAAAAATTAACGTTTAATTCTTTAATTGCTTGCCCTCCCCGTCTAGGGCGTTTTAAAGAAGTGACTGTTTTGACAGCAGTTTTAAGGGTGAACGTTATGCTCCAAAGAGCCGACAGATGAGGGGGAAATGTGCCTCTGTAAAACCTGACCTGCTGTTCTTGTAATGCATGATATATTTGTAGGACTTATTTATTGCTATTGTGATATTTGACACATTTAATACACAGTATCCTTGAAAAATGAAGGAAAAAATCGTTTGCAATGCAGTAGTCAACAAGCTGCTTTCTGTGTTTACATGGTACATTAAGTTTATAGCAGAATAAAAACCAACAGACAGGCAAAAACAGTGCTTCAGTTGGTCGTCATCTGCTTTTTTATTTTTTATTCTAACTCAGAAACAGATCAGCAGCATTTTATTTGTCTGTCCTTCAAGGATTGGCGATTTAAAGTGATACTTCACCTAGAAATAACTATAGTGAAATTAATTACTCACTCTCATGCCTTTCAAAAGCTTTCTTTGCTTTGGTCAGCCTGCTCTTATATATGCTGAAAATAAACACTGACTCTCCAGCAAGATTTCAAATGATTAATATCTGTAGTTGTTACTGTAGAAGTTTCTTCATATAGTCTGCTAGCCAAACTGAATGTAAATTCATAATTGATTTTTTTTTTCCTACGCCGTTCTTCATTTCTGTAAATTCCCAGGAAAAAGACTAAGGCAGAAGGACGTTGTCTCCCTGAAGCCTGACCTTTTAAGTAGTGAGAAATTGAGGTCAGACATGGAGGCAGTCCAATTATTTCCTAACCCTAGTTAGATTAGCTGCAAAAGCCTTACACTGTATTCATGGATTTCAGTCTGGCTGAATTTGATCTGATCTTTTATTGGCTAAATCAGTTATTGATAACCTGCGAAAAAGAAAGCTGATAACCTGGACTTATTGGCTGGTAAATGCAGAAGCATGTGAGCATTTCAGCTATGAACAGAAATATGTACAAGCTTCATAATATGCATGTGTGAAATAGAATTTGTAAATTTAAACACACCACTGTTTTAATGTTTGTGGTCTGTAAGGTTATTAATGTACATGCTTTCTTATACTTATCAATGCTCTAATTGATTAAAAATACAGTATTGTTAACTGTTATTATAATTCAAAATAACCGTTTTTGTTGTAACACATTTTACATTTGTTTATTGCTTCATCATAATAATCATTATTATCAGGGCTTGACATTAACTTTTTTGATCACCAGCCACGGTGGCTAGTAGTTTTCCAACATTACTAGCCACTCACCATTTTCACTAGCCACAATTTTATTGTTGGGAAAATATATTTTATACACATAAATATGACTTTGACATGCTAAAATTACTTGATTTAGATTTTGCGTTATCTCCAAATGCCTTATTCATTTCACTTTTTGTGTGTCGTGTATGAGCTTGCTAAATGTTCATGAGCAAATGGGTCATGGTTTCATAGTATTACAATTAGTTTTTATTTCACATTATTTTCAGAGCCCAAAATGAAGAATTTACCAAATTTATCTCTGACCACACCAAACATAAACAATTCATTATTTCTTAGCCACAAATTTTAAATGTGTCAAAACAAGCAAAATATAGCTGTTTACTATACTTTTTATTTAACAAAACATCTGTCCTGGCTAAAGGTCCCAGATCACCAGTTAAGTACACATTAATGGGGAGTTAATCTCCCATTAAAGCAATGTTATTGTAAAAAATGTTAATTAAACCACATTACGCAAAAGAAAGCAGGTAAAAAACATGTTGCGTGATAATGAAAGGATTATAATGCACACGGTTAACGTTAGACCCATAAATAATCTGTTCAAATAATGGTGAAAGCGAAAGCAACCGGTGCTGCTTACAAAAATACAAATCTGGAGCTCTTGAAAGCAGCAAGACTGTGGGTGCATGTTCATCACTTTTTGTCTAGTCTATTTGAAAGAGAACCGATCGCATCAGCTGTGTTTCTAGACACATTTGCTTCACGCAAGGAAACAAGAGTGCGCACGCGTTTTAAACAGTCGCACGCATCACCTCAGCTGTTAGCGCGAGTGATCATCCTCTCATTCGGTATTCATCTGCTTTTTTATTGCTCACGCGAACGCAATTATTTTTGTCAGTCTATTGCTTCTCAAATCTAAGATCGCCTTTGCATGCATATTGGACCATCCTTATTGTCGAACCCTGCTTTTATGAATTATTATCCGGGAAAATTATTTTCAACCAGCCAAAGTGGCTAGTGGGAGTGTCTGTCTTACCCGCCAACACTGAAATCGGGTTGGCGGGTGTTAAAGCCCTGATTATAATCAATTATTATAATATGCTGATCTATTACTTTAAAGAAATCTATTGTTTCAGGATTCTCTGATACATACATACATACATAAATGCATGCAGCACATACAGTACATGCATACATACACACATGCTAACATAATACATGGATACATAATTCTATAAACAGAAGTTTTATCGGCACACATTTATTTATTTGAGTTTATACAACAGTTCTGTCTGGTTCTCGACTATGATTGGGTAATAGTCATGCGATCTTCCCTTAACAGCACTTGTACAGCCTCCTCACCCTTGTGCATTACTCCGCCCATATAGATCAATAGAGTCACTACAGTTTGACAAATATTGCAGCTGTTGGACAACATAATGTACTTTTGAAGCTTTTTCAGGCGAGAATGTAGTTGTTTAGATTGCAACTATGCAGTTCATTTATAAGGACAGTGCCTATTTTAAATATTTATCATTTCTGAGATACAGCGCATCGGCATCCATCGGCCTGTCATACTGACCAGAGCAAAGACGGTTGATGTTGTCCATCCACAAGATGGCAACAGAGACTATAATACGCTTTTAGAGGAGAAAAACTCCACGTAATTCTTAACTACAGCAGATCAAATCATTATTAAACTGGCAAGTGACTTTTCTAGTCAAGATCTCTCTTTTGTATCTTGTAGTACTGTATTTATACCATAGTATTTGTAGTGTATTGAGTGTGAGAAGGGACTCACATATCAGAAATGTATGTATTTGTATTGGCCACTCTTTGTATAACCCGGAGTTACTTTTTGGTCATCTGTTTGTTTCTAATGAATCTCCTGTTTTCGTTACTGCAGGCTAGTTCAGTAAAAAGAAAGAAAGAAGAAATGCCTGCATGTGTTTAGCGTATTTTCTTATCACAAACACAATAGTAATCTGGTAGTGTTTGCTTTGCTATGACTTTTTTGGGGTAATTATTGTGATATCCTGATTGCAACAGAGAAATACTGGGAAATCTGTGTAGACTGAAGGCATGTCATGCCGTTCTGCCTTATAATCTTAAAATATGAGCGAAATCACCTGTTTTGTCATCACTTTAGAAATTAAGCTAGAGAATCATTCAAATACTACCTCTAAAGTGAAGTAGCAACGGTTTCAGCTGTTCTGACGTCAGCTGCAGATGTGAACGAATGGGGGGGGGGGGGGGTAGTTCCTCATACAAAATAATTTTTAGACTCCAAGTATGATTTCTTTTTTATTTACACGATTATGCCGTCGAACTGTTGTGTAAATGCAATATCACAAGTGTATATTGCCACTGGCGCGTCACTCCTCCCACCAGTGCCAATATACAGGCATATCGCACTGCTACTCGTGTGATATTGCTCATATATGGGTCAAAGATTCAGTATACTCCCATTTTGGAGTACATTACACACCAATTAAATTGACAAAAGTTATTTTATTTACATTAAAAGCATAATACATGTACTGTAAGTGAAGTGTTGACTTCGATATTACAGGAACTCTTATAAAAAATTTTTCATTGTTGCCCAGCATATGCATTCATTCATTTTCCTTCGGCTTAGTTTCCATTTCAGAGGTTGCCACAGTGGAATGAACCGCCAACTTATTGAGCATATATTTTACACAGCGGATGCCCTTCCAACTGCAACCCATTACAGAGAAACACTCATTCACTAACACACACTCATACACTACGAACAATTTAGTTAATTAAATTCACCTATAGCACATGTCTTTGGGCTGTGGGGGAAACCGGAGCACCCGGAGGAAACCCACATGAACATGTGGAGAATATGCAAACTCCGCACAGGAATGCCAACTAGCCCAGCTGGGACTCGAACCAGCAACCTTCTTGTGAAGCAAGAATGCTTACTACTGAGCCACTGTGCCGCCATTTTCATTGTTATTATTTCTCACTTTTGCTAACAAATAGAAAAACAATAATAAAAATGTGGCAATTTATAAAACCAGTGATGGATTTAGGCATGGACAATATGGGCGATCGCCCAGGGTGGCATCTTACTGGGGCCGGCATGGGGAGACGGTGCAAAAAAAAAAAATTGCGCCCCAGTAAAAGCTTTGAGATACGATTTACTTTATGCAAATGTTAATTTAGAGTAATCCCAGAATAAAGACGTTAGGGGCCATTTACATTTTCCATGCGCAAGTTTGTTACTATATGTGCAACCAAAATAACACTGGTGTAACCAAACTGACTATATGGGGTGGTGTATAAAACTGTAGAAATAATCAATCTTTAAAATGTATAGTTTATAAAAAATTATGTTTTTTTTTTTTGTGATTGAAATGATCTTAGTTAGATAGTTTCCTAATAAATTTTATGTAGTTTTCTTTTACAAGTAAGTTTCTAAAGAGTCAGTGTTTTTCCTAAAGATGAAACTGATTCAATGTCATTTCCATCCGCATCAGCATTCAGCATTTTTTATCATTATATCATTAAAGCAAATGCGGGTCAGGCATCCAGACAGGTTACTGCTATTTGTTACTATGTAAAAACAAGGTTGCTGATGCAGATGTGTTTAAGGATTCAGGAGAGTGATTCTGAATCATTAATCAGACGTTTCCTCACTTTTCTGAGCCCCACGGAGGCATGGGGCAGATGTTTAGGGAGATAATAAGGGGGGTTCAGAATGCGATTGGTTGTGCTCCAGCTGAGCCTCATGGGGCTGCATGCTTACGCACACTGCCAGAATTTTGATTTGGCATGGCGCTGCAGTCAATGTAGATGTGCTCCACTAGATTTCAACAGAGAATATCTGTGTTCTCCATCTCTTTTGTGACAAGGAACACCCCAGAACTCATTTAGAGTGGTTGGGGTATACTGTAGATGGTGCCACTGCAAGTCTTGATCATCTCCACAGAAATGTAAAAAATGTACAGTTTAAATTGGATGTGGAGATGAATAACGCTTGAAGATTCACTCTTATCACACTTTACAAATATGTTCTTTCAGTATTTTGCTTCTTCGACAAACTAACAAGGAGAAATCTATAGACTGTGAAAGCTGTTTTTTCCCATGTTGTTAAAATAAAAGCTGTGAAGCTGGAAAAGGGACTCAAAAGGACCATAAAAGTTTCATTAGAAGTACATACTGTATCACACATGCAATATTCCAAGTCTTCTGAAGTCATTTAAGTAGCTTTGTGTGTTATTGTTTACTGGATCTTAAAATCAGTGAGTTAAACTCTACCATTAAGGAATCATTTTAGATTTTTGTTTTGTAAATTGGGAGCAAGCGATTCATCGAATGACTTGTTCATGAATGAGATCAAATGTGTCTTTCTCACACACAAAGATAAAATGATCTTAAAAAGTCTTGCATTTTGGTGTCTGAGTTGTACTTTATGTACCGCTTTGATGATATTTTAATGTTGTTTTTGCATCCTTTTTGATGCTTGAAAGCTTTAAGGGACAGCCTATCCAAAAATAAAAATCTGCTTATCATTTGTTGTTTGTTTTTATGTTGTTCTAAAACAACACTGTTTTCCTTATTCAGTGAGGGGGAAAAAAAAGATATTTTGAAGAATGTTCAAATTTAATAGATCTAAGGCTGTTATGGTTACCAACATCTATAAAAATGTTGTGTGTATGGTTACATCAGTAACATTCAGCAAACTAATGTTGATAAACAGTTTCTGATTTACTCTTTATAAGGATTCTCAAAAATATAACGCTAAAAATGATAATAATAGTTTGCTGGTAATTTACTCACCCACAGCCCATCCCCAAGATATAGGTGACATTTTTATTTTAGCAACAAATTAAACTTAGCTTAAAATTAAAATAAGCTGAAACCGTGCTATTTGGTGATTCATAAAATGCATTTACACATTTATTTATTTTTTCATCTAACAGTCACTTTTAATCACACTCAAAAACAACAAACTCATTTAACAAACTCATTTAAATTAAGGGCAGGATTTCCATCCATTAAATTTATTTAGCGCCAACTCAGTTGGTTCAGCACAATTATATCAAATAAACATTTGAATTGAAATTAAAATTAAAATATGTAAATTAAAAATAGTTTTTTATTTAGTGAGGTTTTTTTTCCTCCTGAACTTAAGCTTAAATATTTAATTGACAATGTACTATTCGGTAGAAATTTTTTTCACCTTAAATAAAGGCACAAGATACAAAACTTGTTAATTAAAATGTATTTTTATTTTTTATTTAAACTGTTTTTAAAATGACCAAGTAAAACAGCTAACAGTTATATTTGTACAGTTTAAAACAACTGTTATATATATAATAAAAAAATGTTATTGCTTAGATGCAACTGATATTTAGCATCATTACTCCAGTCTTCAGTATCACACGATTCTTCAGAAATCATTCTAATATGCAGATTTGCTCCAGAAGGAACATTGATTATTGTTGTTAACAGTGTTGAAAACAGCTGTGTGCATTTTTTAAATTAAGGATTTAATGAAGAGTAGAAAGTTCAAAAGAATTAGCATTCACAGGAAATATAAGTTTTGTTGCATTATACACTACCATTTAAAAATTTTGGAGATTATTTATTTTTTAAAGACTCTAATGCAAGGGCAGCACGGTGACACCATGGGTAGCGCTTTCGCCTCACAGCAAGAAGGTTGCTGGTTCGAGCCTCGACTGTGTCAGTTGGCATTTCTGTGTGAAGTTTGGATGTTCTCCCCATGTTGGCGTGGGTTTTCTCCGGGTGCTCTGATTTCCCCCACAAGTCCAAAGACATGCGCTATAGGTGAATTGGGTGAGCTAAATTGTCCATAGTGTATGTGTGTGAATAAGTGTGTGCTGTGTTTCCCAGTGATGGGTTGCAGCTGGAAGGGTTTCCGCTGCGTAAAACATGTGCTGCATAAGTTGGAGGTTCATTCCGCTGTGACGACCCCAGATTAATAAAGGGACTAAGCCGAAAAGAAAATGAAATGACTCTAATGCAGCAATGGTTCATTAAATTCATCAAAAGTGACAGTAAAGATATGTATAATTCTACAAAACATTCTGTTTCAGATAAATCCATCAAATAATCTGAAAAAAAAAGTTTCTTGAGCTCAAAATAATCAACATCATTTCTGAAGTATCATGCGACACTAAAGGCTGGGGTATAATTCAGATTAACACCAGAGCACTAAATAGCATTTTAATATAATTCTATAAAAATATTAGCAATTATTTTAAATTTGAATAGTACTTTACAATATAAATGTCACTATAATGGTGCCTGTCACCACTGAACGCGATGTCCCACAAAAAATATAACTACATATAACTACTCTGAATATAACTAAATTGTGTTGATCATCTTAAAAACAAATCTAATTAACACAATTCGTCTTTCGGATGAGACGTTAAACCGAGGTCCTGACTCTCTGTGGTCATTAAAATCCCATGGCACTTCTCGTAAAGAGTAGGGGTGTAACCCCGGTGTCCTGGCCAAAGTCCCTCAATCGGCCCTTACCCATCATGGCCTCCTAATCATCCCCATCCACCGAATTGGCTCTATCACTGTCTATTCACTCCACCAATAGCTGGTGTGTGGTAAGCGCACTGGCACCGTTGTCCTGTGGCTGCCGTCGCATCATCCAAGTGGATGCTGCACACTGGTGGTGGTGTGGAGAGAGTTCCCTCATGATTGTGAAGTGCTTTGGGTGTATGGCCATACACAATAAATGCGCTATATAAATACACATTACATTACAATATTTATGTTTTTGCCAAGCTAATAAAATAAAAAAAACATTGCTCCTAATTACATATTTGTATTTAAAGTGAACACAATTTAAATGTGTCTAATCACTAAAGGGACATCATCATTTTTTGAGTGCAAAGTGGCTTACCAATGAAGACTGCAGCTAGCAATTCATCATAAACAGGCAAATAAATTGCTAGAGTAGTTGCTGCTGTAGCAATACAAAGATTCAGACACTAAAACATAGTCTAGAATAGCGAGGGATTAAAGAATCAGGGAAAGCAGAGATAAGGTGGTACTGCAGTCTTCTAGAGGGGATGTAGACTCTTAAGAAAGCAAGTGGAGGTACATACTGTATAGGAGCATGTATAGCTTGTGGCTGTTCTGTATGCAAGCGTCAATGTATTGAACGGTATGCAAGCGGCAACCTCCAACTAGTGCTGAGAGATACAGAGAGATGTGATTCTGCCTGTAGTTGACTTGTTGAAGGCCAGTCATGCTGAAGCGTTTTGAATCTCTTAGCTGTTCCTGCCTATCTTGGCCAGGTCACTTCTGTCAAAGAGATTTTTACGTTCAATTAGTTTAAAATTTTTTTTTTTAAATAAAATGAAAATTGCTGAATGAATAATTTGCAGAGATTTGATTACACGTTAATCCAAATAATTCATTTATTCATTTTCTTTTCAGCTTAGTCCCTTTAATAATCTGGGGTCGCCACAGCGGAATGAATCACCAAGTTATCTAACATATGTTTTATGCAGCGGATGCCCTTCCAGCTGCAACCCATCTCCGGGAAACATCCACACACACTCATTCACACACATACACTATGGACAATTTAGCCTACCCAATTCACCTGTACCGCATGTCTTTGGACTGTGGGGGAAACCGGAGCACCTGGAGGAAACCCACGGGAACGCGGGGAGAACATCCATCTCCACACAGAAACGCCAACTGACCCATCCTGCTATACGTCCACAACTTCACGCATTGGGTTAAATTAGGCTTTACAGTTTCCGTGTTCAGTCCTTTACTTCCGCTGTATCTTTTTAAGAAAACGGCACCAGCATCACAACCTGTCATTCAATCAGAAGAAGACAAAGTCAAAGCGGAGCTGACAGCCTTTTTGATGTCACCTGATGTAGATTCAGACACAGACCCACTTCACTGGTGGAAGGCTAATGAGACAGTCTTTCCCAGGCTCAGCAAACTTGCAAAAAAATACCTCTGTATTCCTGCAACCAGTGCCCCGTCTGAGAGGGTGTTCAGTGCAGGTGCTTAACTTTTTGAGTTGACTGCTGTAATGTTTACATTGATTAAAATGGTTATTTTCTTACTATATATTCAGAAAAGAAGTATTAAATGTTTAATTCAAATTGCACAATATTTACTTTGATATTGTATCCACATCTTTTGCAATGATATTTCACTCATGAATTTGTTTTACATTTATTTACACCTTGTTGACCAATTTATGTATGGCATGGCCATTAAAAATACAACGTTTCTTAACCAGATGGTTTTTCAAGTTATTTTTAAAGAGAATGTTACTTCAGTCATGTTGTTGTAATGTTTTAAGTTGACTAGTTACACAATAAAAAAAAAATCGAAATCGAAATTGTGAATCGGTCAAACTTTATTAAAAAAAACCTTGATTTATTTTTTTTGCCATATCGCCCAGCCCTATTTCTAAGTAACGCAATTTCCCTGGTAATTAGTTACTTTTATAATTATGTAACTCAGTTACTATTTGTAAGATGTAACTATAACTAATTACTCTTTTAAAGGAACGTGCCCAACACTGTTAAGTACAATGTTTTTAGCAAAAAACTTTCGTCAACAATGGTGAGAAAATTAACAAATGGTAATGTTGGGGTTAACTATGCTCTTTGAAATGTAAAGAAAGCTAAGTGTAAAAAAGTAATAATACCTCTACATAGACCAAGCATTTCTGTCTCTTACTCACTTATACAGGCAAACATAAACAAGCCATTTAGCATGCTTCCTATTGTGGCTATACACACACTTTGCTTATTGGATTTAGGATGGTGGATCAAGGGCTAGCTTTCTGTTACATGTGTTATAAAAAACAATGTAACACATCAGGGGCCTCCCTCAGGAGCGAAGCGCTTGGAGCTGAGCCAGTGAGGCATATAGAGAGAGGATCATACGGTAGCGGGCACACAGCAGTGGGTCTCATACAGTAGACTGGTCAGATTGTGTGCGACGTTAACACTTGAGCAGTAAAACTCATTCACTCTGCGCCTGCTGGAGCGGAGGTGCTTCACCGTCTCTTAGAACAGAGACTAATCTTACTGGTGTCAGGCAGGTCAGTCCGCTGCAATCCGTTTCGTTTTTTTGGCCAGTGCTTGATTTGGATTGTTAGCATTGAACGTTTTCTCTTCAAATGTCAATGCGGCGCTTTCGTAATGTGAGCACCGAGAGCATTTCAGCTTGACCTGATGTTAGTCTGTAATAAGATTTGGTAGTGTCACTGAACTCACGAAAACAGTTGAGCCCCACTGAGTGTCTGAATGGCCGAATCGCTCGTGTAGGAAGTCAGTTTGCCGTTCGCACGATGGCTTAAGGCAGTATTTGAAGATTAGGACACAGGCTGGATGAACAGCGTGTCCTTTCCCAGTCTTGACATCGTCTCTTAAGGGCATCGGGGTCTGTAGACTTTCCCCATGGTCTTGATTCGCAGCCAATTCAGACAGATAAAAACTGCACAACTCTCACAGGGGTAAATTAAAACTTTGGAAAGATTCAGATTTAAAATCCAGCTTGGTTGTTTTTCAGGCATAGTTTTTTTATATTTGCACATTTATGGAAAGTTTTTAAAGGACCCAAAAATATTGAGTATATACAGTTGAAGTCAGAATTACTGTATTAGCCCCCCTTTTAATTTTTATTTTTGCTTGTTTTTAAATCCAAAGGGTGTTTAACAGAGTAAGGAAAATTTCACAGTATGTCTGATAATATTTTTTCATCTGGAGAAAGTCTTATTTGTTTTATTTTGGCTAGAATAAAAGCAGTTTTTCATTTTTTAAAAGCCATTTTAAGGTCAAAATTATTAGCCCCTTTAAGCTATATATTTTTTCGATTGTAATCAAAACAAAGCATCATTATACAATAACTTGCCTAATTCCCCTAACCTGCCTAGTTAACATAATTAACCTAGTTAAGCCTTTAAATGTACCTTTAAGCTGTATAGAAGTGTCTTGAAAAATATCTAGTCAAATATTATTTACTGTCATCATGGCAAAGATAAAATAAATCAGTTATTAGAAATGAGTTATTAAAACTATTGTTTAGAAATGTGTTGAAAAAACTTTTCTCCATTAAACAGAAATTGGGGGAAAAAAAATAAACAGGGGGCTAATAATTTTGCCTTCAACTGTAACTCATTTTTCGCCCCTTAGTTTGTTCCCGTTATTAAATAAATACATATGAATATGTATTCTTTATCTACAAAAGTAACCATTTAGACAAAATAAGTTGTTTTGTACCTGAAATATATATATATAAAAGTATGATACATTTTTTTTCAAGATACAGTATTTCTCATATTTATTTATTTAGTTAGTGTAAGTATATTGGTTTAATAAATATTGTGTTTCTCTATGTTTATAATTTATTGTTGCAATTGATTTATTGTATTTATTGTGTGTGTGTGTGTGTGTGTGTGTGTGTGTGTGTGTGTGTGTGTGTGTGTGTGTGTGTGTGTGTGTGTGTTGTGTGTGTTTTAGTAATATGTCATTTTTGTTTCGTTCTGCCAACATTTTGTCTGTCAAAATAAAAAAAATGTTGTCAGAGCATAAACTAATCATGAATGGAAATAATTAATGTATCAATATAATGAAAGTGATGGCATTTTTTAGGCGATGCGCTGGCGCAGTAGGTAGTGCTGTTGCCTCACAGCAAGACGGTTGCTGGTTCGAGCCTCGGCTGGGTCAGTTGGCATTTCTGTGTGGTGATGTTTTCCCTGCGTTCGCGTGGGTTTCCTCCGGGGGCTCCGGTTTCCCCCACAAGTCCAAAGACATGCAGTACAGGTGATTTGGGTAAAGCTAAAGTTGTCGGTAGTATGTGAGTGTGAATGAGTGTTTCCCAGTGATGGGTTGCAGCTGGAAGGGCATCTGCTGCGTAAGACATGTGCTGGATAAGTTGGCTGTTCATTCCGCTGTGGCAACCCCAGATTAAAAAGGGACTACGCTGAAAAGACAATGAATGAATGTCATTTTTTGAGATGTTTATATTTTTTACACAACAATATTCATTTTTTTAACTGTTTCAAACAGTTTAGAAAGTAGTATTTGGTGGAATAACCATGATTATAAGTCAACAAATGAAAACATTTGTTACTTGGCTAACTGCAATTTTGTTGAAGGAAAAAATGCTATATTACATTTGTTTTGTGATTAAATTCATCACAATAAACCAAACATTAACATTTTACTCAAACACATACCTAGTAAATCCAGTACATCTAGAGAAAACTGACAGTGATATACACTACCTGACAAAAGTCTTGTCGTCAATCCCAGTTGTAAGAGCAACAAATAATAACTTGACTTCTAATTGATCGTATGGAAAAGTGGCAAAAGGTAGATTTTACTAATAAACCATCTGTTAAACCATCCCAATCATCACAAATACTGCAGAAGACCTATTGGAACCCGCATGGACCCAAGATTCCCACAGAAATCAGTCAAGTTCGGTGAAGGTAAAATCATGGTTTGGGGTTACATTCAGTATGGGGGCATGCGAGAGATCTACAGAGTGGATGGCAACATCCAAAGCCTGAGATATCAAGACATTTGTGCTGCCTATTACATTACAGACCACAGGAGAGGTCAAATTCTTCAGCAGGATAGCACTCCTCATACTTCAGCCTCCACATCAAAGTTCCTGAAAGCAAAGAAGGTCAAGGTGCTCCATGATTGGCCAGGCCAGCCCAGTCACCAGACATGAACATTATTGAGCATGTCTGGGGTAAGATGAAGGTGGAAGCATTGAAGATGAATCCAAAGAATCTTGATGACTCCGGGAGTCCTGCAAGAACTCTTTCTTTGCCATTCCAGATGACTTTATTAATAAGTTATTGTGAGTCACTGCAGAGATTTATGGATGCAGTGGTCCAAGCTCATGGGAGTCATACACAATATTAATTCTTTTTCCACTGAACCATGACTTTATATTCCATACTGTACGTTATTTCTGATAGGTGACAAGACTTTTGTCTAAGCAAAGTCAGACCTTACTGTCCTAATTAAATAATTAAAAGTCATGGTATGATCATATTTTATTTTGGTAAAATAAGCGTAATATAGAGGCCTTTGTCAGAGGCCAACTAGAAATCAAGTTATTATTTGTTGTTCCTAATACTTGGATAGGCGACAAGACTTTTGTCAGGGAGTGTAATGTGTCTTAATTTTTAGAGTGTTCAAATATGTTATACTGTGTTCATGATGCTATTTCAAGACCTAATTCTGAAGACTAAACTTTTATTTATATGAATATTTGTGAACTTATGAAAGAGTAATTTCGGAATACGTTTAGGTGATTTATTTGTTATGAAAAACTGTTAGGAGGTTTGACTAGGTCTTGGTTGGACTCTATATTCATTTTTATTTCAATTTTTACTCATAGGAGAAGAGGAAGAGCAAATTTATTAAATCTAATAAAGTTATAAAATAAAAATCTTAACACATCATTGCCATCCTTTAGCTATGAATGTAGCCCAGCTGTTAATATGGTTGACACATTTTTGCATTGTGCTGTTAAATCAGGTCTGTGAAATTTCCCTTCCCCCAACTTCTGAACACCGTCAAAGAAGAGCGTTGATGTAACACCCACCTGTCTCCCGGTATTATACTTGTAGCACATTTATTTCAAAAGCCTGATTTATGAAACCTCTTCATGCTGCGCAACGTATCTGAATTCCATACCGGTTGACAGCTGAGTATATATTAATCACCTGCTGATGTGCACGGTCTCTTTTATCCTACAAGCCCCAATAGCTGAACAGATTAATGAAAATGAGGCCAGCGAAGTTATTACGTTACATTAGCATGCATCTCATGCTCATCCACATCTCCACTTAACTTCAGTCCTCCTTCATAAAAATCCAGGCTGTATAGATTAATAGCCCTCAGACATGAATTTTATGTGTTTTAAGGTTTGAGAAAATTGAAATTTCTGAAAGTTTCCAGAAAGTTAAATGAATGTGCCTTAAATAGAAATGAAAGAGTTTACTAAAAGCTGGGAAACACTTTCTTTTAATGGTCATTTTAGACATTTTGGTGAGAGTAATGAGAATATTAGTAGACTGTCTGCTTAATATCTTTATTTTGAAGGTCCCTCAACAGACTTTCTAGATCTGCACATCAAGTTATTACTTCTCTAAACTAGCAGTCTAGACTATAATACTCTATTTCATTGGTTCCCAACATTTTTTAACTCGTGGCCCTCTAAATCAAACACCTATGTTTCTGCGGCCCACTCCAAGTTTTGAATTAACCTGCTATTTTGTAACTTACTCCGATTAAAGACTTTCTTCACTCTAAACTGCCAATGATTTGTATAAACTTAAAATGTACAGACTGTACAGTATCAGGTCACCAAGCCCAGAGAGACTGAAGCTGGATTTATACTTTTGCCTGGCGCCGCATCGCACACCTCCGCTGACTGCGCACGCACCTTGCGTAACGGACCAGATTTTTATACTTGCCGCATTCGCCGTTGTGTGTCAAAAGAAACTGACCGTAAAGTCAGATGGATAAACAGAGAAGTAGGACGTTTCCAGAACTACGTCATATCATTAATATCATACAATATTTTTAAACCAACTATTTTTATTGTTTTTATAAAAAAAAATTATCAAATTTTGATGCATCACTTGCTTTTGTTTATACCTCGGACAGTTTTACTAATTAAAGTTTATTAAAATATTAATGACAAGTGACCATGGGTTGCCCTACAAATATATTTTTTTATTATGGCAAGAATAAAAGCAACAACAAAAAAAGCACACTTACTTAAAAATACAGATGTTTTTTTAGATTTAGCCCGCTCCACAATTTACACATTACTGTCTAGCTAGTTTCTGTCCTCTTCTTATGCTAAAAAGGCAATAATGGTCCAACATTCCTGACCATTATCAACATTAAAGCCTAGAAAAACAGAGCATCAGTATATTGTAAACTGATAGGTTCAAATATTCCTTTCCAGTTATCAAAGAAGTAATCTGTTCCTTAATTTTAGTTTTGAAACTATTAAAGTGTTTTAAATCCAAAATTGTAACATATACATCAGTGTAAAACCTATGAATGGTGGAAAAATATGTTTCTGTAACTGTGTACCTGGGTCGTCATTTTTGCCATAGCTTCTGTTGACTTTAACAAACTTATTTCTCAGGTTTTTCCAAACCTTTTAACAAAAACTTTACTCCTTTCCCAGGGCTGTTGCTATTTCTAGCCAAGAATTATTGATCATCAGGTTATCTCAATGATCACGGATCATAAAAATGTCTGTACAGTCGTACTGTTTCAGACAAAATCTCTTCAAAGTGGTTCATATTTAACTCTACAAATCTAATGCGACGCTGCGCGCACTGTTCGCTCAAGTCTCAAAAAAAATAATGTGCTCCGCCGGCCGAAATCATGTCACGCGCACCCAAAGCGAACCTCCGCAAACTCCGCGATGTCACATTCGCCGCGCGCACTCAATCGATCTAGCGGACGCGTCGAGTATAAACCAGGCTTGATGCTGTGTTCACACTAGACACAGCATGCACGAAAAATGACGCTATTCACGCGTAAATAGATGAGTAAACATTTTGAGTTTACTCGCTTCATTCGTGCGTTAAATTCGCTTCATTCGTGTGTCAAATTGACTTCACAATATACTAGTGATGCCACAATTCTCAATATAATATTGAACCATTCGGTACGACATCCACGGTTCAATACGCGCTTGTGAATTGCGGTTTTCTCGGTTTTACGTTTAAATAATTTATGTGCGTTTTATTTCTCTCCGAATTTACTGTTTGCGTGTGCCTGTAAGTCCACGAGCTGAGTTGAGGAAACTCCTCACCGCGAGTATATATTCAATAACTATGCTCTAAAGTTAGGGGGCGCTTAACCATCATTCCACGGCCATGGAGAGTGGCGGTGAAGAGGGAATACTACGAGGAAGCACCGGTGTCTTTCAAATCTCCGGTGTGGGGACATTTCGGTTTTGCCGTTGAGTATAATGCCGAGGAAGAAAAAACAGTAAGCTAAAAAATGACTGTGTGCACTGCAAGCATTGTTTTACACGTATAGCCAGGGCTTAATTTGTGCCGGAACACGCCGGATCCGGCGCCTCATTTTACCGATCCCCCTCCTCAACCTCCCTTCTCCCCATCCGCTGTTCACTTTCATTTTCTTCCGCGATTCCCCAATCCTCTTCACATTCGTCCGCAACACCCCCACGCGTCACCTCTCCATCCACGGGTAACATGCCGGATCTGTTACCCCGATCTGTTTCGGGACCTCGCAATTCACAAATTAAGCACTGCGTATAGCCTACTCAAACGGAAACACTTCCAACATGACTGCACATCTGCGGCGCCATCACCCTGCAATATCACTCTCTGAAGGCAGAATAGCAGAGAAGGTAATAAAGTCCTCCAATCCCTCTCTGAATCTTCCCAGCAAACATTCTGTTTCCGAGAGACACATACAAATGTTTATTTGAAATGGTAAATTTATGTTTATTAACTTCACATTCATGTTTATTTTCAAAATGCAAGAATTTATGTGTTGCCCAATTTGTACATGGGCTACCAAGCAGCTGTGAGATTTCAGTGTTCAATTTTTTATTATACAATACACCAGGAACTAGTGTACGTTTCTTGGCTTTTAAGTAAAATAAAGGAGTATTGCAATAAATCGTTTTTATGTTTTTCTCCTATTGCATTAAGTATACAATAACAAAAGAAAAAAAACACTAATGTGTCAAGCCATCAGAACCGAATCGAACCGAAAACCGTGTTAAAAAAACCGAGGTATGTATTGAACCGTAGGCTAACTGTATTGTTGCATCCCTACAATAAACATAGATTCGCGTCATGGGCAGAGCTTCTGTCTGTCCAGTGACTCTAGATTTGTTGCTAAATGGCCAACTTGGATTCTTACAAGATAGTAGCTGTGCCTTATGTATTCTAGGAAGGCTGAAAAACATTGTATATTCGTTTGGCGCAGTGTCTGAGTCAACTAGATCCTTTCAGAGATGCACCTAGCTCTGTGAGTTCATCAACTCCTGCAGAAACTATACCTGGATGATGGAGTCTTTCAGCGGTGCTTCAGACTGAGCCGAGCCCAGTTTGATGTTGGCAAGAGGATTTCCCCTTGGGACACCAACAACAGGCACTACATCATAATCACTCCTCTACAAGATACTGTCACAGGTTGAAAAACCTTCTCTAGTCATATTGTAATAAAGTTAGTTGACAGTAGTTGTATTGTAATTGTGGAATTTCTAAATGATACTATTAAAGTAAACTGCAACAATTATGGGGTGGCACAGTGGCTCAGTGGTTAGCACGGTCCCCTCACATCAAGAAGGTTGCTGGTTCAAGTCCTGGCTGGGTCAGTTGGCATTTTTGGCAGTTCTCCCCGTGTTGCCTCTGGGTGCTTCGGTTTCCCCCACAGTCCAAAGATATCCGATATAAGTGAATTGGATATACATTGGGTATGCAGTATAGTGTGTGTGAATGAGATAGTGTATCGGTGTTTCCCAGTACTGGGTTGCTGTTGGAAGTGCATCCACTGTGTAAAACATATGTTGGAATAGTTGCCAGTTCATCCCGGCTGAAGCTGAAGGAAAATGAATGAATGAATGAATGAATGAATGAATGACTACAATGACTACATATATGAAACAATGGCAGTCTGACCTGTTAATAAGAAATGGCGTATTGTAAAATTTTTCACAGAGGATTTGGAGAAACATACACTTTTCTAGTCGCCAGTTCTTACCTTGCTAAACCAATAGTAACATGCTCTGCAATTTATCATGTACTTTACTGTCCGCAAAAACACATAAAGGAACGAAAATACGACCGGACATGCATGTTGTCCCTTGTTAGTGCAGAATGATTAATGGTGGCCCACTGTGCTTTGTGATTTCTTGCATGAGATCCCTGCGGCGTCACTGTTCCCCAGAACAAATGATAAAAAGAAGAAGGAAACATGGCATGCATTCTGGGCCACTGGACTGATACCAACACATCAAAATCAAATTAGCAAGGCCTAGTTGATCTGGGTATACAGAGGACTGTAGAGCCCTCTTTCTTGAGGAGGAAGAGTTCCCTTCTGCCCGCCAGTGTTACTGAAGACTGCAGTAACTCACTCTGACAGGGGGACTTGCAGCGATTCTCTCTGGTTTATTAGCTGACAGCAGGTGTTCTGATAGCCTTAATGTAAGCTGATTGCTAGCAACACCGTGTATGATTCATGGCACCTATAGGGAGGTTGGGATCTCCTGAACTGCTTGTTCGGCCAGACCTGCCCCAACCATGCTGAAGGCAATGGAGGATGTGTGCATAAAGGGCCACGGTTTACTTCAAGTGAGACCAGAGTGGTGGCATGGCATCATTTTAAACAGAATCAGGCCAAGATCTTTGTTTAGGGCTTGCTTCAGTAGTTCAAAACAGATAGCCAAAGCAAACTGTGCAGAAAAGTTCACTCTGGCTGGTAAAGGCTTTTAAACTATGACCAAAATGTAATGCCTATGG